>AZIM01003294.1:103515-113600 GCA_000516915.1 Ophiophagus hannah | reverse complement strand
AGAACCGGTAGCAGAAATTTTGTGTAGTTTGGAAACCGGCAAATACCACCTCTGACTGGCCACACCTCCATCTATTCTCTGCCTCCCGAGTCNCTTTTGTTGCCCTGCACAGGAGAACGGGGATGGAAAGCAGGTTAGTGGGGTGGGGAGGGAATGAGATTTTGTAGTAACCTTCCCCTGAAGTGGGTGGGAATGGAGATTTTGCAGTATCCTTCCCCTGCTATGCCCACCAAGCCATGCCCACCAAGCCACCCCCACAGAACCAGTAGTAAAAAATTTTGAATCCCACCACTGCCTTTGTGTCAGTTTTTGTTTCCTGGTAACTGTCTGGACAAGTCCCTGTCATTTTTTTGGGAAGGTTTTTCAGAAGTGGTTGGCCTACTTCCTAGGGCTGAGAATGATTGTCCCAAGGTTAACTATCTGGCTTTATGCTAAAGAAGGACTAGAACTCACAGTTTCTAGACTGAGGAATTAACTACTAAGAAAAGTGGCTTTCTACAGAATAATAATCATTCATCCTGTTTAAAAGGAAGCCCCATGCTCCATAAAACCAGTCAGTTGTTGTTGTTGCTGTTAAATTTATATACCTGGCTATTAATAGCCTGGCCATAACAATCTGGAGCAGCTAAAATTTTCAAATATTTTTAAAGTGCTTTACAATAGTTGAAACAACATGTAACTCAGCTAGGAAAGGGCACATTGGCACATTACTGCTGGCAATGCAAGCACCTCTTGACTACCATGAAAAACCGATTCCCAGCTAAAACAATAGTAACCCCATTACAAATCTGAGTCTAGGAGATGTGGAAATATTTGTAATTTGTATGTATTGAAGTGGTATAACTCAGATTAGGATGGGCAAACATCCAGTTTTATTCTAAACACTCCAAACAGTTTAAAGTTTGTCCTCTCTCCACTTCTATACCTGGCTGACTCATCTTTTGTCCTATTTGGAGTGGGATATGCTCTGCTTTTCCCTCCTCTCCCACAAGGCAGAGGACTGTAAAAAAAATCCAAAGGACAGAATATAGCAGAAAAACATTGGGTATTTTCTGCATTTGTTTGCTGCCATCTTGTAGTCATTTGTTTTCCCAAGGGATTCTAAATGAAAAAAGAATGAACAAAAGGCTGGAAGATGAGAATATGTTATTTAACTGTTTGTTTAAGAAATATGAGTATTTAGATGTTCAGGTTGTTACTTAGAAACCATCAGCTTCTGGATCTCTTTACTAAACCGCTAGTGTTATAGAATCCATTTCCCTAATAGGCACTAGAATGGGCTAGAGTCGGTATGAAAGACATGTTCCAGGATGCTTGGAGGAGTACTTGCATTGTTTGTTCAGTAACACCTAGCAAGACTTGCATTTCCATCTGAACTGGAACAGTAACAGTGGGAGACTTTTTGCATCCATATTTTTCTTTCTTCTTTTTTCTGAATCCATTGGGGGAAATGTGTGGTGTTGTTTATACTTTGTATTCCTGAAGAAGAGCTAAGTCTTACTTATTCACTTATGTATGAAGCAGGATTTAGTAGACATGGACATTATTGGCAATCTTACCAGTAAATCTAATTAGATGAAACGTGGAACTATTCAGTCCAGAAAACTTTAAATCATTCAAATGAAGTGGAGAAGGAATCTCCAGCCAAACTTGCCACGAGTCAGTTGCAGATGATTACGCATTGTTCTTTTCTGATTTTTAAAATCTTTACCCCAATGGTATGTTATTGGACTTTTGTATCACGTATTAAAAATAAATGGAGCTTCAGACTTCAAATATGCCTGATAAAATGTATTAAGGGTTCCAACAGTGTGATTTGAACTCTATCTTAATTAGAATTAATTCCATAATAGAGACTTAATTTAGAAGTTTCCGAAAGCTTTTCTTGGGCGTCTCTGAGATTAAAACCTGGTTCAAGCAATTTCAGAGAGCTTTATGGTCATTACTATAGGATCCAGAAATGTTCAAAAAAAGTGTTAGGACTTTTTACCTATGCTAGTCCAATAGAAGTTTGGCGTAAGGGTTGCTGCTAGTAAATTCTCCAGATTTTCCTGCCAGAGATGTGTGATAAACAAGGGACAGATGGCAGACATCTTCAAGAGAGAGAAAAGGCCACCCCAAAGTTTTGTTGGCTCAGAAAGGATGGAACAAGATCCAAGATTGCAGTCTTGGTATTGTCATATATAAAGGACAGATTTTCTGTGCTAGTACACACAGTACTCCTTTGTATGTATGGTTTCCTCAAATTGCCAGTAAAGCTACTTATCTAACTTTCTTTTTGTCTGCTTGGGAACACAGAATATTAAACGGGCTTACACCAACATACACATACACACAGATATACACAGACAGAAAAACATAAACACAAACCCACATTATTCGGGTCTATTCATCTGTTTTAAACTAGCTGAGCCCCGTTCTTGTATGAAATCTGCTAAATTTACTATAGCTGTAATTTTCCAATGAAACTTTTACTGGATGTAGGCATCTACTAGCTGTGTGTGCTACTTTCCATTTGAAAGTATATGCTACCTATTTCAGCTCTGCTTTCTTCATCTTTCTTCAGCAAGGATCTTCTGATATCAAACATGTTTTAAAACCCTTTAAATATATGCCTAGTTGCATGGTGTAATCCTTCTCCAATAAATCACTCCAAACTGCACCTGTGTCTAAATGGCTTGCACATCTACCTATTTCTGTCTAATCTATCTAAGCCACATCTAGTTCTAAATGTATCTATAGTACTAGCAAGTATAATAAGAAAAGCAGCTCCACATAAAAATCAAGCCTGCAGAAAGAACTTCATAGCTGATTTGATTAAATGTGAAATCACTTTTCTACCATAAAACTTTGCTCAACCATTTAAAAAGTTTCAAAGTATCCATATTTTAACTACAAACTCACACAGAATTGATAAGCCATCAACTTCTGTTTGCAGCAGATCTATTCATTTGCAAAAATTGTTATACTATTCTGTTACATCTGAAAGTATTGAAAAAACCACATTGAATGGAATCCAACTATGTGGTTCAACCTGGGACCCAACCTTTGCTACTCCTCCAAGCATCCTGGAACATGTTTTCATATGGACTTTCATATAGACAATTATTTATATTAGTCTCTTTTACAATGTAAGGCAATTCTGGATCTTATATCGCTTAAAAATATTTCATGTTACATCTACAGAAGCAGACAACATATTAATTTGAAGATATCTTATGGGTGATTCATTTAAGTATCCACAAACATTATCAATAGGAAGCCTCACTTGAAAAGTTATAGTGCAGAGGAATCTACATTATTCTAGACTGACTGTTCCACTGCTTAATGGTTCTTACAATTAAGAAATTCCTCCAAACATTCAGCTTGAATCCTACTCCACATTTCCCTCCAACACAACTCAGAAACATCTACAAAAGTACCCATTAGGGAAGGAGATTTTTAGTCATCCAGATCATGGTTGTCCCATAGGTGTTTTTCAAAAGGCAACTGGACTTTCTGGTTTTTTCTTTGAAGACAGAGCTGAAGAAACTTCTTGGATGAGNAGTGAAACTTCTTCAAAGAAAAACCAGAAAGTCCAATTNNNTCTTGAAAAAGCACCTTTGGGACAACCAACGACCTGGATGACTGAGAATCTCTACAGATTTTTAGCTATGCAATTTGGGATGACCACCCTTTGAATGGTGTGGGAGTATGAATGGATTTCCATAAAAATTGCAGACTACAGGAACCATTAGCACTACTCAGGTGACCTTGAGGACACAGATAAACCTCCAAGTGCTTTAATGATCCTCAAAAAGGATGCAAATGACCAGCTGTCTCCAAGGAATATAAATCCATCCATTCCCCACCATCCAGTCAGAGCTGAAGGAGCTTCTTGGATGAGAAGTGAAACGTCTTCAAAGAAAAACCCAAAAGTTCAGTTGCCTTTTGAAAAAGCACCTTTAGGACACCTTTGAGAAACCCTTAGGGTATGTTTGTTTAACCAACTGAAGCTCCACCAGATTGCAGTATTAGCTAATTCACATTTCTCTGTCTTGTCTACAACAACATCATGACACCTTGTCTGAGATCAAGACTTAGGACATCCACAGAATTTCTTTGTTTTGCTAAAATTAGTCATTCTATAGTCCTGAAGATCTATTAAACAGCAAATATGATGCACCAATTTGCCTCATCCCAGTAGCATGACCATGAATTAAATATATAAATTCTATGCTTTTTAAAATAAAATCAATCCGCATAAGAAATGAAATATTTACCATTTTTGAAATACGTGGGAAAACAAAAATATATATACTTTTTACTGAAAAGAATTACAATATAATTTGCAAGGAAATCTTTTTGGGAGGCTATATAACACATCTGCATTTCATAATATGTGTGGATGACTGTTGCTTTTACAATATGCTAAAATTTTTTTTTTTTTAAAAAAAATGAACATGTTTAACCCAGCATGAGAACTACTTTGCAGAGAATGAGTTTTGTGTGATGATCTCTGATCATTATCCTCACATGGATTTGATGAGAAACTAAAGACAGTTTTCCATTGTTTGTGTAAAATTCCACAGGCACTTTAGTATTTACTATATTCACTGTATAGTGATTGATCTGTCTATTAAGACATAAAGGGATTGAACTGCAAAAACGGAAGTATGTGTGAATTATCTTGTGCTCTGGTAACCTAAGAAAACAGGGAAAATAAGAGGCGGGAACAAAGCACCTTTTGAAAAAAAGGCAGATTAATAGAAGAGAAGTGGCATTAACTAAATTATGTGCATATTGCATTATCATGTGTACCATGAATGTAGACTGAATTAGTTTCAAGCTTAAATCCTAGCATGACATATAAAAGCTCCCAATGTGTAGACACGGGTCCAACAATTAGAGACACCCATAACTGCAAAGCACTGATCCATGGGGAAGGAAGAAAAAACACAATATCCATGTTTTGCATGTTCCAGATCTGCCAGGTTCAATCCAGTTACGAGAACTGGACATGTGATAAGAAAGAACATTACAGTTAATTAGATAATCTTACAGTGAATGGACAAATATATAATTCCAGTATGCATTTGCCATTTTCACTTCTAGCTGCAGGAAAGCTTAGTTAGCCTCATGTTGGTACTTTAACTGATTAAGGTTAGGGTAGACAACACTCAAACTCTTTGGCCAAGGGCTTTTCACGTCACCTACTGCCTGACTATTTATATAAATTAGAGTTGACTGGGATCATCATCAAGACAGAATGGTAGAGCATAAGTAGCTGCCAGCAGCTCCTCCTCTCCCCTTTAAGAACACAGTATATGAATGTTGTTTTCTCACTGGCTATAGCTGAACACAGAATACAGAAATATATAAATCAACACTGATCAAGCAATAAAAAATATCTTAAGGACTCTTGAAAAGCCACAACAGACTAATGCCACCTGATATTAAGCAGCAAACATTATGATTACAATATGAAATAAGTGAATCCAAGCACTTTAGTTGTTTTGCTAAGGAAGATTTATTGTAATCTCAATCCAAACTGTATGTTTTAGTGCTATTCACAAAGATCAAGTTTATGTTTGTTGATCTACAACAATGGCTTCAACATGATGCCCTGGCTTATAACTGCCACTGGTCCAAATGTTAAAGAATGACTGGAACTGTAATCTAAAACATTTGGAAAACACAACATTGGAAAATGCTGAACTTCTCAAAGCAGCTGCTCTAGAAACATTCTCATAGGTATTAATTGAAAATATAATGAATTTTCCTTCCATACATACTTGAATCAAATGTTGGCATATCAAATAAGTATATTTTGATTCATAAAATTAGTGTTCAAGTCTTAGAAGTTTGGCAAATAGTTTTAAGAACTATAGAAATAAATTTCACATGGAAACAAGATTAACTGGAAATAATATGACATATTATTGTTTGGGGGGGGGCAAATGTATCTAAATAATGATATGTTTTTCCTACGCAACTGGTCTAATTAGGACTTAGTTATTATATCAGGCAGGGAGAGCTATGACTTGGACTCTATAGTAGCTCTGAATCAGAGGAAGAGACATTATTCTTTCTTGTTCAATCCAAATGTTATATATATTTCATTATCTTATTACAGATATTTTCTGTGGAAAAAAGTGGAAATTATTTGTAAAATAGATTGTCCCCTTGACTTCAGACTCTAATGCTATATACATATTCCAAAAGATCTGGGTGCTTAAGCTGTATATGCCTGAACTAGGTTTTTCTTTTTGTTTCCTTGATCACATGGGTGAAAATACAAGAATTTATCCTATAACTGTGGCCCCAATGAAAATTTTGCTACATGTAAAAAAAAAACATGACTTAGAACATCATTAGTACCACTGTTTGTGATTGCATTGATTCCTATGGGAACAATACTAAACAAATCAGGCCATGGCTATGAAACATCAAAAAAATGTGCCAGGCTATCTACCTCTTTAAATTGTCAATCTGAAACTGCATGGAAAAATAGCATCTAAAATAGAATTGCTGCCCAACACTATCTGTATACACAGCCAAGATATTGCAGTGGTGTTTGGACTGGACAAATGTGCCATATTCACCATTAATAGAGGAAAAATAGTGAAAGCTGAAGGCATTAAGATGCCCTAATGGAAACAACATCGAGATTCTATATAAGGAACCCAATAAGTAAAAATCAATTACTCTATGCAGTATTTGCCATCCTGTCACATAAAATCTCTCATAAGCAAATCCATCTTTTTTCACACAACATAAAATTTCTATCAGAAAAAGTGGAGGGTGGGGTGGGGAATTGATGGAATGACAGGGAAAAATGGAGAAATACCTAAGAAATTCACAACAGGGCAAATGGATTCATAGTTTGTGTTGGCTTGTTTCTTCTATGGAAACCCAGACCAAGATTCCTCTGGAAAGCATACTATCCAAAGAAGACTATAGAAAAAAAAAAGACAATGAGAGACATTTTTCTTGGCAATTCCAGTTGCCATCTGGGGAAAGCTGAATAAAGAAGAACAGGTGCTGCCAGCCTAAGAATGAATTTCTGATTAATGCACTTGCTTAAATCTTAAGTTTAAAAAAGAGGTACATAGGCTTTTCCAAGCAAGATAGTTCTTTTTTTTAAAATGTGTGTTATTTTTTCCTATAAGAGAAATTAGAGGATTTGTCACAATGCTTGTTCATCTAGATTGGTTGGAAAACTGAAATACATTTTATATTGAAAGAAAGTTGCTATTTCTGTTAATAAACAGGGGAAAAGAAGAGATTTTGTGTGATGTGTGTTAAATAAGCCATAAAAATCGAAACCCACAAAATGTCTTAGCAGAAATATTTAGAGGTCTTTCCATCCACTAGTAAGAATGTGTTTCCTTTTCTTCCATCACATGAATGAAACCTCTCTAATAGTGATAATAGAAATGAACACACTGTGCCTGGTGCTACAAATTCCCTACAAACTGATCATAAGCTATGAGATGAACTAGATTAATTTTAGCTTGGAGGAATCCTTGGTGGGAGATAAAATGAGTTTATCCACTCAAGATGAATCTACTGCAGCAAAGCAGGCAAGAGAATAAACCATGTGTTAATGAGAAAAATTGATGAGTGAAAGAGGAAGAAAGAACACATATACCCATAGAATACACCTAATGGCAAATTTAGAATCTGGCAAACAATCAGCATGACATCTAAAATGGGCCATTTAATATAATCATAGTAGCCCTGTAGCACCCACCTTCTTATTAGATTCCCTGATATATAATTCAATTGAGAGGAATGCCATTAATTTGGAAATTGCATCAGTCATGTTCTATTAACTAAAGATCATTTGACAGCTTAGGGATATTATTGTTTTTCATTTTCATTTGTATTTTAAATTGTTTTCATTTTTCTTTCTTTTTTTTACTAATCCAACACAGTGGGAAACAACTTGGGAAATAATAAATTGTGCAAAGATTAATTATCCCTACCTAATAATTTTTCCATTTATAAAAAATGCCAGTAGCTGTCAAAATCCTTCCTAGAGAACAGAAAATATAGAGATATTTTTAAGCACCAAGCTTTTGGTGACAATTTGAAATAATCATACTGGAAGAATAATATGTCCCTTACAAAAGTAATAAAAAAAATCTACCCCACATGAAACAAACAAGTATTTGGTGTCTAAGGAATTACAGATAAACAGTGATAGAAAGAGTGAACCCTGAACAGTTCATTAAACAATGTTCTTCTGTTCATACCAAAATTATAATAAAGATACATAATAGAAAAAAGGAAGGACTCACACCTTCAAATCTTGATGATAAAGCTTAAATAAAAAAATAAGTTGTCTTCCATGCTGAATAAAATTTAGAAAAGTTGTGCATGTTTCCAAAAAAGCTCAATATAATTTGAATCAATAATTTTTCTTAGTGAATCAATTTTTTTCATGATTAAGATTCAAATTTAAATAACTAATTAAACTGTATTGATTTAAATCAGTTGATGATGGATATATTCCAATAGACTTTATATTTTAAACAAGTAGATCATTTAAGATGATTTAATAATTAGAAAACATTCCCAAACTTCAAAATCTTAATAAAAAGCCAGTAATAGTTCCATTTAAGGAAACAGCATGAAAAAGTTGAGTATACTGAATTTACCTCCAAAAAGAACAAGTTTTTCTCTTATTTCCCCTTCCTACAAAAGTTTATAATGTAAGCTTTGATTCTTATTCAAATGGCTGGGCACATTTGTATCCAAACCCATATAGAAACTAAATCCTTGATTTTGAAGCCTGGAAAGTTTATGATATAATGAAGAAAAGTTTAGAAACAAAATTAAGAGTATAGACAGTTCATTAATTAAGTATATTACTCTACTGAAGAGTTTTACAGAGAGAAATTAAGAAGGCTTCAGTGATGCAGAGAGGTTGTCTGATCAAGTTAGCTTTAATGATAAATGGAATTAAATTCCCTTGGTAGATGGTTTCTATCCATTCTATAAACAAGTGGTGAAGGAAAATTTCCCATATAAATATAAATAATTTCTGATATCTTTTCAACAGCTAAGTGCAATTGATTGATAGTGAGAGATTCTTTAGAATACCTTTTCTTGGATTTGGAATAAACACTGGGTTTTTCTAGCCCCTTGGCCAATGCTGTGTTTTCCATAAAAGTGCAAGAAGTACATTAGCCACATAATTGTTCAAATACTTTGGATCATTTGTTCATGTGACTTTGTTTTTAGTAGCATTCTCTAGAGCCTCTTCTACGATGATTATACAGAGTGACATACTTAAAATATCTGGTTCTACTTCAGTGATTAAATCTTGATACATATCAGGCTTTCCACTGTTTTTGGTAAAGTTCTTTGATATATTTGCACCATTTTTATATCTTATTTCTGCAGTACATTTTTGTTTTTTCTATTATAACGTCTATCCTTGCATGAAAAATAGAAAGGTTATATAAGTTATTGTTTGTTAGTTTTTCCTAAAAAAATAAGAATCACTCTACTTATTGATGGCATGCTAGTAAGACAGTTAAAGTGGGCTTGTATTTCTTTCAAGCAGCTTAGGTTTCCAAGTTTTGGTATGGAAAACAAGATACTAAAACCAATTAAGGCTCAAAAGGAGTCTGCCTTTGTCTGTATAGGAAGTATAGTATGAGAGATTTTTCCCCTGTTGCCTATCAGACAAATTGATCACTCACGATGGAGACAGTGAATGCTGGTTTAACCTTTGTCCTCTATGGAATACTTTACTCATGCATTTTGAGAGAAAAATTCATAATGCATACTGCATACAGATAGTCCTCAACTTATAGCCATAATTGATCCCATAATTACACTGCTATCATGTCACCCCCAGTCCTTCTTTTCATTAAACTAGACTTACCCAATTATTGCAACTGTTCTTCATATGTTTTTGCCCTCAGTCCCCTAATCATCTTTGTTGCTNTGTTGCTCTTCTCTGTACTCTTTCCAGAGCAGGTGTCAATCTTGCATTGTCATGTCGGTGTCAGGTAATGTATCGCAACTTTTTCCCCCTTCACTAAACTAGGCATGGGCATGGGCATGGGCATGGGCATGGGCATGGGCAT
>AZIM01003294.1:15148-25542 GCA_000516915.1 Ophiophagus hannah | reverse complement strand
TCAAGTTTGGTGCGGTTAACCATGAGTTTGATGAGTGTGTGATGACTCATTTTAAGAATAAAAACTTTAAGAATAAAAACTCCATCATACTCCCTTCCTGTTCTTGTCAAACATGAAGAGCTTTTAGTTAGTAGTTATACCGGCCAGAGTCAGCATGGTTAAGAAGCTAATTGGATACAGACCAGCCACCTTGCCTCCTACAACATTAATCTTCTTACTTAACAGTAGGTCACGATATCCAATTAATTGAATTGCTTTTGGTATGTTCACTAGATGAGAAATATAGCTAAACAGCTATTGTGCATAAAAGACCACCAAATAGGGAGGCAGGTTAATCACTGGCTACACAGACATAGTTCAGGGGGAAGAAATGAAAGAAGAGGTGATGGAACAAGTTATTTCATTTGTAAGAGCCTATCAGGTTCATTATGATGTGATTATTGTTTTTGAATGGTAACTCAGAAAGATTTTTCAAAACTTTAATATTATTAGTCACAGCCTAAACCAATATAACATTCATTAGTCATAAATGTCAGTAATTATTAACAAGTCCCCAAAAACATTTCCTTATTTAATATCTATTACATTGATTTTTCATGCATTTTAAATATACGTGAGAAACAGTACAGAGTGTTATAATTGAAGAAAGCTGAAATTTCAATGGCAGGGAGGACTTCCTTTGAGTTCATCAAAACTCTGCACAAAACAGTGCCTCTCTTATAATTCTGTGTTATGCCACAGAGATATTGCATTTGTAAAAAATCAAGACAATATGTTCCAAGAAAATTCATTAACATATGTTCCTCATAAAAAGAATGTGCATTTACAGACACACAAAAGCAACACTCGTAGCTCGCCCAGTCCCTGTTTGACTTTACTGTTACAGCTTCTGCTTCCTCCATGTAAATTTCAAATTCACTGGAAGTGGCTGATTTCTCTAATCATATCAAGATGGCAATGTCTGAGAGAGATAAGAAATAATGCTTCCCAAAATTCCACCTGGCCATTCTCATACACAGATAGTCCTCAAGTTATGACCGCAGTTGTCCAAAATTTCCACTGCTCAGTGACAATTTGTTAAGGGGGTTTTTGCCCCATTTTATGACCTTTCTTGCTACAGTTGTTAAGTGAATCCCTGCAGTTGTTAAGGTAGTAACAGGGTTGTTAAGTAAATCTGACTTCCCCATTGATTTTGCTTGTCAGAAGGTTGCCAAAGATGAATATATGATGCCAGGACACTGCAACTGTCATAAATATAAGTCAGTTGCCAAGCATCTGATTTCTAATCAGATGAGGATGATGACCATGAGGATGCTGCAACTTTAGTTTACAACATGTGTGAAAAATGGTGATGAATCACTTTTTTCAGTGCTATTGTAACTTTGAATGGTCACTAAATGAATTGCTGTAAGTCAGGGACTACCTGTATATTTGAAAGCTATTGTTCAGATAGAATACAAGACTTCTATCTTTGATCTGATATTTTCATGTATGATTTTATAAACATGAATAATTTTGAATGAGCTTTACCTTCTTGAGTGATAAGCTAGCGTAGTAAAGGTTGGGCTAGATTAGACTTCTTCTGGCTAATTAGAATGTAGCAAAATAATTTTCATAGTTTTAACATTGTTTGTGTTGTATTTTATTCATCTTTAATCTAAAATATTCAAACTATATAATTACAACCCAAATATACAAAATTTCCTTCCTTGGAAGTACATGTATCAGAATAACAAAATAAAATAATTCTAATGAATTCATGTAATCCATTATTATGGAGACCCAAAATTATTGATCACTGTCCTTTATTCATTTTATCGCAATGCATTTTTAATTAAAACTTTATCTGCAAACACAGTATCATAAACTGATGCTGAGTAACAGTGTGATATGCTACAGCAAAAAGGTATGCAAAATAATTAGGCATCCACTGATGGTTGTTTTTTTAACTCCAAAATCTCAAAGCACATTTTCAGCATAAATCTATAAGTAATGCCACAATTAAAAGAAAAATAAAAAGAAACTACGCTAAGAAAAGCAATTGCTTGGATAGGCTGTCTTTGCAGGAGATTATGAAGTACTTTGCAAAACTAAGCCCTGATTAAACATCTAATTGGTTTGAATAATACTGGCCCAAAAAGCTAAACACCTCTAGCATTTAATTACAAATGACCAAAGATTTTATAGATCTTTGTGAATAAATATGTTCAGTAAATTGAAAAGAAAATTCACCAAAGTGCTACCACACCCAACAGAGGAAAATGTGAACCAGAACTCTCCAGAACCATCATCGCAACCTTCTCCGGTAGGTTTCCATAACTGATTGCATTTTTTGACATTATATTTGTTGCTGGAGAAGACTTCTACTAGATATTATCATCCACATATTTTTACAAATGTTTGAATTAGAATACAACTTCAGTTGAGCTTATTTTATAGCACTTACTCAGAAATAAATTCCCATGAACTGATTGTTTGAAGATCTTTAAGACCAGATATAGTCATGGTTGACGTTACACTGATTATTGTTATAGTAGCTGTTGTTATCTATGTAGCTACCTGCCTCCAAATGTTGATTTCTAAGAAAATTCAACTTCTTATGATTCTTCCTAATAGCATAGATTTCTTTGTAATAATAGAATGTAGCAAAATTGCCTCTTCTATGTAGTTATGGGAATCCTGACAAATCTTACTATACTGTTGTTGAAAAGAGGTTTGGCATTACTTAGCTAGATTTCATTTGGGTACAATATGTTTGGATGCGGTTACAGCATAAGCCATCCTGTAGTGTGGCTAGTTTCCCTTAGGCAGTTAGTGTTTTTTATTTTTAATGTGTACTTGGAATATCAATTAATATTTTAATATTATCAAACACTTATTAACCTTCTAGAACACCAGACTGTAGGAAATGGATAATCATTGGTAGTATGATCTGTGATCTGCATGCTAGATTGGTTCTAAATACCTTGGCATTAGCATTTAACAAGGAAATAAGAGCTTCCATAAACAATAGCATATTTAAAGTCACTTATGTAAATCTGAAAAAAAGGGGGGCTATTAAAAATCACCATTATAAGCCTCTAAAGGCAAAGAAATCAATGCTGTATGATAGCATTCAATGGATAACCATCACAATCAGGAGCTCTTCCTGTTGCAAGATCCAATCTGGGTCAGTCAGTGGGACCAGAGGTTTAGTCTTCCAAGCTTTTGGGCTCATGCTGGAGCCCATCCTCATGGAACGTCTCTCTAGCAGAACATTAAAGAGAAGCTCTAGTTCTTCCTGTGTTTGTAGATAGGTTGGAATCAGTTATTCCTTAGTGAGATAAAGATACAGCCAAGTAGACAGATTGATTGAGGGGATTGTTTTTGTTAGTTACATTTGACTCAGTATTATACAATTAAGTATGATGTTGATGATGTTGATGTAGTAAATAAGGCATGTGCTTTGCCCTGAACATTGTAATATTATAAATAATTTTAGTACTAATATTAGAAATATTATTTTGTTTCAAATGGGATACCAGTAATTTATCAGCTGTTTAACCTTGCTCCTAATGTCTAATTCAGTGAATATTTTGTATCGAATTCAATAGAGGAAGCTAATTTACTTTTTAGCACTCATAAAAGCTTTAGTTACTGAGGAAAAAACAATTACTGCAATGGCATTTGAATTTGTCTTAAACATCTGAAGGACTGTCAAGATCTGAAGCTGACAGTCCTGTTTCATAGATTTATAATGCAAAGTTTAAACACTTCTTTTAATAGCTTTCCTTATTGTTGCTTTAAAGGACTCTTTAGATTAATTTAAAGGATTATTCAAAGACTTATAAACTTATTAAGAAGCTAAAGAGTAGTGTTTGTGTCCTTTGTTATAATAATCAAGTCTATTTGGATTGCTGTATAATAAATCTGGTAGACCAACTATACAAACCAAAGGAACCATAAAACAACTTGATTAACTGTACTACTAGGAAGTAGCAAAAGAAAAANTGTGAGCAAAGAAAACTCTGCTTTTGTTGGTTAAAGTCATTTAATTAAGGCTGTGATCCCAAACAGGCTTTATGCAAAGGATAACTTTACTGAAAGAAGAGAGCATACTTCCCAATAAATGTCTTTATCATCAGTATATAAAAGTATGGAAAGCATTTGATGGCCAAATGTGAGATAAAACTGATTGCCAAACTCCATTAAAAATTACCCTGATATTAATTTAACCATAAGCCTTAATAAATCCTACCCCAGTCCTAACTTTACCCTAATCCTTACTCCAGTACTTATTACCAACTGTAACACACACCTAAGACTATTATGGTTACATTTAACATAAAGGTTACAATAGTTTTTGACTATAAACAGTATTATTTTTAACCATACAATTAGATTTAAACCATCAAAGCTCACTCATTAATTACATTACATTACAAATCCATTACATTAAACATTATAATGAACCTCAATAAAGCTGACCCTTTACCCATTAATAACATCATCTTTAATAAAAAATATTTACCTTCTCTCACTAATAATGGAGAATATATATGTGTTCGTTAAGAACTGCCATTGGTGATTAATGATACATAATCCATCAGTCAAGTTACATTAAACAATAATATAAACCTAAGACTACCACTACTATGACAATAAATTTTAACATAGAAAAATAAGTTTTCCCAGAAACTTTAGTCAGTCAGTCAGTCAGTCAGTCAGNGATAGATAGATAGATATACTAACCCAGTACACAATCTAAATAGAATAAACCTAATAAACCAGTATCCTAATTCCAGCCCCCAATATAATCATAAAACTGAAGCATATCCCTAACCACAAGTAATACCAACACAAAGATTTATCCCACTCTTTTCCCCCAGTACTCATTCCAAAAAATAATACAACCCATAATATAAACCAAAGACTACCACAAAACAAAACAACTCATCCAGTGTTAACCCTGACAGGAAATATAGCCATCGGGCACAAAGAAGATTAATTTTAATCTTAATTTTACCTTAACACCCATGCAAATACTTAGGCTAACATTATACCACTCATTTTCAGTGGTAACATAAACATTTCCTAAATAATCCATACAATATTGAAATACAATTAAATGGCCAAATTAGATATAACTAGATAACCCATGACCCATTGGATAAATGCTTCAGGGTAAATCCTTTCCCAAACATAAAAACAGAATGACCACAAGCAGGCACTGAACACTGGGGAAGTACATAGCACATATATCAGTGGAAGCAGGAATGACTTCCATCTTCCTATGTGCTTCCTCAGTGGTTCTGCACCGAGTTTCCTGGAGGGAAACTGGCAGTCAGCATCCCCACATCCTCCTTTTATTCTTCCCAGCAGACAGATAAGTGGCTGCTATGAGGGAGGGGAGAAAGCAGGGAAGTGTGGCTGGTGCACAACAAACACAGAGGGACTAGACCTGTGATGGCAAACCTATGGTACACATGCCGGAAGTGGCACCGAGAGCCATCTCTGCCGGGATGCGAGCCATCATCACAGTTTACTTCCACTGTGCATCCGTGCACACCTCCCACCAGCCAGCTGATTTTCAGGTATCTGCCATGCATGTGTGGGGGTGAGGTGCATGTGGGAGATGCATGCACATGTGCAGGAGGGCGGGGGAGTGCCAGGGGGGTTGTGCATGCATTGCATTATTATACTTTCGGCACACGACAACAAAAAAGTTCGCCATCGTGGGACTAGACCATTTCTCTATTGACCTTCTCCTGCAAGCTTCCACAAGCAAAGTCTGTTAGTGGACAGGTGAGAAGGTGCATAAGAGTGTCAGTAATCATATCAGTTTCTTCTGGATTCCCCTTTGCCTTGTGAGAAGCTATCATAGAGAACTGAAAATGAACATCCTAAGATGACAGCAGAGAGCAGCCACACGACAGCATTTGAAGTGGGCAAAAAACCATCAGATTTTATTCTCTGGGGAATAGAAAGCCCCAACATTCTGTAAATTAGCCCATTTGAAGTACTTTTCTTGATAAAGCTTTGGCCTATGATGCAGTTTTCATATATAAAAGGTACAAATATCAAACAGAAATGAAAGTTTTAGTAGTGTACAGATAAGGAACAAACAGAGATCTGGATATTTGTTTTACTTTATAGAGGTGTTCTGTCCCATGAAACCTAGCAAATGACCTAGCAGTAATGATGGAATAGTCAAAGTCTCTCATTTTGGGAGCACACAAGTATCTCCATGCAAAATCTTTGGGCAACAGGAGAATCAAATAGAGCCTGTGAATGAGCCAAATATAGCATTACAAATCTAATCCAAAAGGAGGAAGACAAGATCCCATCCATGTAATTGTATGGAACGATGAAGGTTTTCTCTCTCTCTCTCTCTGAAAGCTGGAAATTATGTGGTGTCAGCAATGGTTCTGGCTGCAGGGACCAAAAGCTTTGTTAAATAAATAAATCTAAAAGTTAAAGAACAAAAGCTGGGAAAGCCACAAAATACAGAGGCTTCTACCGGTAGATATAGAAAAGGCTGATCTTTTTAGGAGGAAAAAAGATGAATTCTCTTCCCTCCATATGGACAATCCCTAAAATAGCTAAAATTGTTCCTTACAACAGTCTGAAACTGCTCTGGGAAAATTGGGGAACTGCAAAAGGAATGTGGGTGTAGCTTGTTCAGCAATGTTTAAACCCTGTTGTCTATATTTTGATTAGAATTAGTAAACAGCATTTCCTACAGTCCATTATTCTGAACAACATATATGTGTTTCTTTGTCTCGGCCATTATTCATTAGATTTTAAATAAGAGGATGCAGAGGGAGGAAAGGAACTGTGGAGGCAAATACAGCCTATGGACCCTCTTTAGCTGAGGTCTACATCTTTCATCATGCTGACAGTCACTCCAAACCCCAAAGACTAAGCCAACTTCAGGCTTTGAATGATCAGTTGTGTTACTGTGTGTTAGATATGGGCTAGATTGAAGAGGCAGGACAACGGTAGAAGGAAAGGATTTCTTTATTTAGCTCAAAAGACTGTGGCCAGGTGTGCCTGCTGTTCTTTTTACAGGCTGCTGTCCACAATTTCAGCCACTGACGGCTGTTCATTTTCCCACCCTGGAAAAATGAACCAATGAGGGAAGTCTGACATCACTGACTTTTCCCCATTTAATATCTAACATCCCTCCCCTCCTGAAAGACACATTCATCCGATCAGCTCTCACTCACAGACTTAATCACGTAAGTAGGTGGGACTCCTGTGTGTGCGACTGGACCTTCACAGTTCAACCTCACCAGCGGTGGCAACCTAACTAGTTGGGTCTGTTGTCACTCCAGAGCCAGCCCTTTGAGCTGCCTCAGGGTTTTTCAGGGGCGGGGCTGGCTCCGACAGAACAGAGGGCTCTGAGTTTCTTTGCTGGATTTCCCCCCCTTCAGCTAAGTTATCCTGTGGTGTACTCGAGTTTGAGTCCCGCCCTAGAGTGGGGAGGCTTGTGTTTTCAGTATTTGTAGTTGTTAGGGTTGCTCTTACCTCTCTATGTTGTGTTTCTGTCTCTGAGGTTTTCTGGTCGTTCAGATTCCGTTCCAATCATCCCCGGAGTTGGTCTATGTGTCTGCTCCATATTTTCCCATCTTCTAGTTCTACTCTATAAGATTGGGGGCCTGTGACTTGCACTACTCGTCATTGGGGGGGCCCTGCATAGTTGTGAGCATAGACCAATTGACCTATGTTCAAATATCTGCATTTACTCATCGAATCTGCGGGTGTGATTGGATTGTAGTATGGGTGTAATCTATCTAGCTCTGATCTTAACTTCTGCCCCATTAAAAGTTCTGCTGGACTTCTGTGTGTGGCGGTCGAAGGTGTGATATGTTGTATCATTAAGAATTTGTCTATTTTCATTTGCCAATCCCCTGGTCCCATTTTAGCTAAGGTTTCCTTCATGGATCTTACAGCTCTCTCTGCCTGCCCATTATTTTGGGCATGTCCAGGTGCTGATAATATGTGGCGGATTCCCTGTTCAGCTAGGAAACATTCAGAATTGTTTGCTGTGAATTGGGGCCCATTATCTGATACCACAACATCCGGTAACCCATGTGTGGCAAACAATTTCCTCAATACCTTAATCACAGCATCTGCTGTGGTGGTTTTCATGATCGTTACTTCCACCCACTTTGAATATGCATCAACAGTTATTAAAAATGTTTGCCCCTGCATTGGCCCTGCCAGGTCTATATGTATTCTAGACCAAGGTGCTGTGCGTGATTCCCATTCTAGGGTTGGTGCTGAAGGGGGTGCGGGTCTAGATTCCTGACAAGGTGTACAAACTGCAACCCATTTTTCAATTTCCTTATCCATTCCCAGCCACCAGGTATAACTTCTGGCTAGTGCTTTCATTCTTACTATCCCTGGGTGGCCCTCATGCAACATTCTTAAGACTTGTTCTCTCAGCATCTCAGCTATCACAACTCTATCCCCCCACAACAAACACCCTTTAATTGCAGACAGTTCATTTTGCTGAATTTTAAACGGTTTAAAGTCACCTTCCAGTGCTTCTTCTGGCCATCCCCTCAACACCCAGTTTAAAATAAGCACCAGAGTTTTGTCTTTGGCTGAGTGTTTGGGTATCTCTGATGCTGTGATAGGGCCAGTGGCAATGTCTTCAATGAGGAGTATGGATGTGGCTGGAGCTGGAGCTGGAGCTGGGTCTTCAATAGGTTCCAGAAGGGGGCAACGGCTGAGTGCATCTGCATGAGTTATGGTCTTGCCCGGTCGATGTATAAGGCGATAGTTATATGCAGCTAAGAAAACAGTCCATCTTGTCATTCTAGGGGACAATATGTTTGGTGTTGGTTTGTTTCCTGCTATGATGCCTAGGAGTGGTTTGTGGTCTGTGACTAGTTCAAATTGTCTCCCATAAAGATATTCGTGAAAATGCTTAATGCCTGCTACTACAGCCAGTGCTTTCTTATCTAGCTGGCTGTAATTCCATTCAGCTTTGGATAAAGTTTTTGAGTAGAAGCAATGGGTGCTTCTCTGCCATTCAGGAATTTATGACTGAGAATGGCCCCTACCCCAAAAGGAGATACATCACATGTTAGTGAAAGAGGTAATGTTTCATTATATTGTACTAGAACATTGTTAGAAGTTAGGAGTCCTTTTATGGATTCAAATGCAGTTGCTTCTCTGTGCCCCCAAGTCCATTCTGCATTTTTACCAAGAAGTCTGTGAAGTGGTTCAGCAACTGTCGCTTTCTGTGGTAGAAAAATACTGTAAAAGTTTAAAAGTCCCAGGAAAGCTTGTAATTCTGTTTTGTTTGTTGGAATGGGAGCTTCCTTAATTGCTTTTATTTTATTTTCAGTGGGGTGTATACCTGTCTCATCAATTAGATATCCCAGAAATTCAACACTTGGTACTGCTATGTGACATTTCTCTTTTTTGAGTTTAAGGCCAGCGTTTTGAAATCTGCTCAAGACTAGCCTTAGTCTTTGTTTAAGTTGTTCTTTGTCCTCTGCTGCCATGAGGACATCATCAAAATAAGGTATCACCCCCACAATGCCCTGTAGTAGGTGTTCCATTAAGCTTTGAAATAGTCCAGGGGCTACGCTGACCCCAAATTGCAGTCTTTTGCATTTGAAAGCACCCCTATGTGTTACAATGGTCTGAGCTTCTGCTGTTTCTTCATCCACATGTAACTGCTGATAGGCTTGAGCCAAGTCTAATTTGGCAAAAAATTTCCTTTTTCCTATTAAATGCAACAGATGTTGTACAACTGGCACTGGGTATGCACTCTGTTGCAATGCAGTATTCAGAGAAATTTTATAATTAGCACAGATTCGAATTGACCCATCTGGCTTAACTGGAGTGACTATAGGGGTCTCCCACTTAGCGTGATCAACTGGCTCTAGAACTCCCTGGGCTATGAGTTTATCTAATTGTTTGTCCACCTTGGGTCTCAAGGCGAAAGGGACTCACCTTGGTTTTATTCTGACAGGGGGAACTTTTGGATCAAGGTTGAGGGAAATAGGGGTCCCCTTATACTTGCCTAGGGTTCCGTCTAACACATCCTTGAATTCAGTCTGCAGGTCCTCTCTCATTTGATTGTGCTCCTCTGCTTGCGTGGTGTGGATGGTCACCTCTACTCCTATGGCTCTAAACCATTCTATTTTGAGGAGGCTTGGTACTTCTTTGTCCACGATGGTTAAAGGCAATTCACTAATGAAGTTTCTGAATTTTACTGGAAAAATTCCTCTTCCTAACACGGGAATTCTGTTCCCTTGGAAATCTTTTAATATTAAACATTGTGGTTTTAGTTGTCGAGTTATGCCAGGGATTGCTTCCTTTATAGTTGTCCAGGACACCATAGATATGTAGGATCCAGAGTTGATTTCCATATCAAAAGGTTTTTCTCCTAT
>AZIM01003293.1:107569-118613 GCA_000516915.1 Ophiophagus hannah | reverse complement strand
AACTGCACCAAACTTGATTGCAGGAAATATGACTTCAGCAACAGAGTGGTCAATGTTTGGAATACTCTACCTGACTCTGTGGTTTCTTCCCCAAACCACAAAAACTTTAACCTTAGACTGTTTACTATTGACCTCACCCCTTTCCTAAGACACCTCTAGGGGGCGTGCATAAGCACACAAATCATGCCTACTGTCCCTGTCCTATTGTTTCTTTTTTAAATTTTTCTTATATGTATCCATTTCATCTATTCATAACTATGTTTATACTTATATCAAATAAATAAATAAATAAAATAAACAATTCCTGTAGCTGCAATGTTTTGTATTTCATAAAAGGGCATCAACTAGATATACGCATGACATAGTTTTAGGCAATTGCATTCTTTTGGTCCAAAAGAATTCATCACATATGCACACAGAACACAAATGTAACATTTTGTCAAACATCTTTTCCCTCCAGCTTGTGCAACAAAAAAGCAGGAAGCAAAAGTAGAATGGCATTTTTAAGAGCAGCTTTTACTCTGATGGACTATGAATGTACTGTGTATTGCTCAAACTTAAATGATGTGCCATTGACTTAGAGCTACAATCATATTTGTTAATTTTCCCCAGAAACTTTTTTCTAGCCATTCCACATTAACTTCTTCACTTAGCCAGACATCTCAGTTGCAACACCTCCTACATTTAAAAAAGCTTTCACTTTGGCTGCAATGCCACTGAAAAAGCAGCCATATAAGGGACATACCAGAACATCCCTTTCAAGCTGAGGTTGTATCCAAGGGATTGTGGTAAAACAACAGAAACACTAGAATGCGTTATATTGTACTGTGCCTCTATCCTGAAAGCAGCTAGGAGTTACTATTCCTACTCATCAAATTCTTTGGTTGCACTGATTCTTTTTACCTCAAATAAAAAGAATTTTAAAAATATTTACACATCATTCTACTTGAATGACTATATCCAAATATTATTCCATAGTATGTAAAATACACATAACCTCTCTTCAAACATCAGTCTTCATTTGGAGCCATTTTGGAGCCATTTAGTAATTACTCTATAACATAACCTTACTGTCAATGAATACATGTTTCTGTCTGATTTTCATTAATAGTTGCCAGAGTTATTTTAGCAATTCAATGGGTCTATACAGACCTACTGCAATTTATTATTCTATTATTTCAAATAATCATTTAATTGCTTTATTCAAATTGCATAATCCCTTACATATTAATTTTATGCCTAATGTTTTTAAGCTTATTATTTTAGTTATATGGCTTTGTGATTTTATAGCTTGTTCTATTCTAGTCAGTTTCGGAGGTGTTTTAAGTTACATTAATAGTCAGTGGGTTGAATGTGACTCTTTTTCAAAGATCTGTTTTGATGGTTAATTGAAATGAATTGACTGAATGACTGCCTGCCTGACATTTCTGAATAGTTGTATATTTAAATCTTATAGTGTTTATAGTGCTGCCGTATTAAGTTTCTATTAATATCATAACTCATGAAATGTACATTTAAGAAACATAAATAAGCAGGATCTCTTTCTCTGTGTCTCTGTAAAACATAGCTAGGAGAGAGTAAACCCATTTGAGGGTCCAGCTAATTAAATTTTCTTTAGCTAAAAATAGGGAAGTATTTAAGCTCACGATGTAACCAAGGCTTAGCTTTCTACAAAGGAGTAACTAGAGTTCCTTTAAGTGCTGGACAACACTTGAATGAATGTGCTATGAAGGTAACCAATGGAGAAACAGATCATATATCAGCAAAAGAATATTTCACAGAATACAAAATTATTTTTGGCAAAAAATAAATTTTATAGAGAAACAGCAAGAAAGAATGAAGTAAACTAATCATATTCCGTGTCTATGGAGATTATCTGTCATCCATGTCATGATTGTTCAAAAGGCAACTGAACTCTGTTTTTCCTTTAAGACATTTAATTTCTCATCCAAAAAGCTTCTTCAGTTCTGAAGAAGTTCTGAAGTAGTTCATCTATAGATGTTTTAGACAATATTGCATTTCTCAAAAATATTTTTTCCTTCCAATATTTAGATTAGAGCAGCGGCTCTCCAAACATGGCAAATTTAGCACTGGTGGATTTCAATCCCAGAATTCTTCAACTAGGTGGCTTAGGAATTCTGGGACTTGAAATGCACAAGTCTTAAAGTTACCAAGTTTGGAGACTCCTTGAATAGAGAATCAACTGCAAAATCTCTCTGTCTCCATTCATGAATATATAGCCAGCCATGGTCTTATAACTCCATGTTGAAATTGTGATAAATTGTACCTTAAACTATATCACAAGAGATGTCAAAGGATATTTCACATAAGAAGTTCATTCTGGAATGCAGAATGGATTTGGAATAATGGGTACAGAAATTACCCATAACAGTTACAGAAATATAAGAAATGAACAAAAGTTAGGAAAAAAAAACATTCTTAATAGCAAGAACAATTTACTGTAGAATCAATTATCTAGAGAGGTACTCAGTCCCCTCACTGAATGTGTACTAATGGACACCACAACACAATCTGACTCAGATGTTTTAATTTGGATTTCTGCACTGAGCAGAAGGTTAGACTTGATGACCAAATGGGAATGTTTCTGGCCAACCAGACTACATGCAGTGACTCCCAACATGTGTTCAAATTCAATTCAAAGTATTGTTAAATCCAAGCTGGCTTTAAGTCAGGTGTTTTAAATTTTATCTTCTCCTACATAAATATGTCCATGTATTAAGTGTTAACAAAAAAGTAAAATGAAAATTTGGACAAATATATATTTTTTCACAGCTTTATCTTAATTTTTGGACTTTGTCTAGTATTGGCTTTCTGCCCACTAGGAAAATATTTTTTAATTTATATAGCCTTTGGATTGTGAATATATATATTTTTGGCAGGTTGTAGAATCTAGAATATATTGGATTATGGTGGAGCCATAACTGCCCATAATGACATTTAAAAAGCCACAAATAACTGCTAAACTCAGTAAATTAACATAAAGAAGTGTTATATTTTTTAAAAAAAATAATGCTACATTTGTGATGAGATAGCTAAATAACTTAGCAATGCTCTGGCATGAACACAACGATACAAAAAGAGATGTGAGTTGAAATGTGGAAATGTCCTTGCATAGATTTGGAGAAAAATTAATACAAATTTGCCTTAATTTTATAAATGTTTATGGTGAAAAATGAACTGACAGATGGTCATCTTTAGGGTATCATTCTCTATACAAACTATAGGTGATATAATTCTGCATTGCTGCATTCATTCAGATACATAATATGGTGACCAAGATGGAATTGAATCACTTTAACTCAATTGAAGCACTGTCCATCAGATCTAGTACCTTTTACCAACTACTTATGGAATATACACTTGAGAAACTTAGCAAAGGGTTCTCTGCCTGGTTGCTGGGTGGGCATGGCCATGATGTGCATGGCCTAGTTGGCCTCCTGCATTACAGCGGGGGGAGTGTTTTTGCCTTCCCTGGGCTCCGAAGGCTTTCTTCAAGCCTCTGGGAGTGTGAAAACAGCCTCCCTGGCCTCCAGGGACTCTCTGGAAGCTTCTGGGAGGCATATTTTTTCACTCTCCCCAAGCTTCCTGGCATGCCCTGCACTTACCTGCATCCAAAATGGGCCTCCTAGGGACTCCTGGGAGGGACGGGGTAGGCGGGGCCAACCAGGAGTGGGATTTGGGAGTTCTCCAAACTGCACAGAATCTTAGCTAGGGGCTTTCCTGAACCCCTGTGAACCCCCAGCAGCCCACCTCTGGAATAGGGGTCACATGATAGCAGTGTTCCACTATTTGAAGGCTGCCATAAAGAAGAGAGGGTCAACCTATTTTCCAAAGCATCAGAAGGCAAGAGAAGAAACAATGTATGGAAACTAATCAAGGAAACAAGCAAATTAAGGAAAGACTTCGTAACAGGGAGAAAAATTAACCAGTAGAACAGCTTGCTTTCAGAAGTTATGATTGTTTCATCACTGGAAGTTTTTAAGAAGCGACTGGACCAGTAGGGCGACATAGCCACTTTTCAGGAATGGTATACTGTCTCCTGCTTGAGCAGGGGGTTGGATTAGAAGACCTCCAAGGTGCCTTCCAACTCTGTTATTCTGTTCTGTTAAGTTTCTGACTAAGACTATGTATAAATAGTATTTGGCTATATAAATTCACAAAACAGCTATTCACATTTCAATGTCTTAAGTCACAAAATATACAATGTACTAGGAAAAAGGCTTATAGGATTGTTCTGAACTTCACATGCATTTAGCATAATGAATTTAAGCATATTTATTTTAAAGTATGGCAGCCAGAGCATATATGCCTTTGTTTCCTGTTTGTAATAGGATCTTATGTAAGGTTTGCACATGCTCAGTGACTGTTCCTCTCATATCATGTCACTGTATAAAGAAGGGTATGATTGGAAATGAACCAAATAAAGCTTTTTTTTGTGTGTGGGTCAAACGATTTTAGTCAGTTTGTCTTTCCCAAGTTTTCTGCTCTTAGCAAACTAAACCATTTTAATCTGAAAAGAACCATTGTTTTGCAATCCATTAAGATAGTTGAGCCAGAAAAATACCACCCATGTTTATTCTTGTGTATCTTGTTGCATCTGAGAAAAGAAATTGATTGTCAGATGGATATAACTTAGCAAAATTTATTGTACTCACAGAATACTAAAACAGGATTGTGGTCAGATAAAAAAATATTTTTAATATTTAATATTTAAATTACAATCATGTGCAAATTTTTTGCTTTCCTGAAGATCCTATAAAAAGAATGGATTCATTCAATATGAAAAAAAAATACATAAAATACTCCGAATATACAAAGAAGTTAGTTTGAAGTAAAAGCACTCAGCATAAGGCAAGCATTGCTTAATACAGTGTATTGGCAATAAACTGAAAGTATCATGAATTTCAGCTACTGTACTGGGACTTGTCAGAAGCTGTCATATGGGAAGGTCATAGTCACCACTTTTCATTCTTCCAATTTCCCCAAAGGCTTGTCATAGGAGTCATACTTCACTGGGGTTCATTCACAGATGAAGTGACTCATGTGCTTGCAGATCTATTCATTCCTCTTTAGTGATAAAGAAACTGAAGATATTTTTCTAGGCCTGCCTGTACCTGCTTATCAAATCATGCAGTCACACAAGCTATCTTACATGACATAGTTTATGAGATGTTGGGTTTTGGAAAACAATTGCAGATGTCTTTGCTTCCATTATATTATTTTTGCAGCAATTAATCAGATTTATCATATGGAAAAGGACAAAGCTTTCTTCAGCTAAATCAACAAACTAAACAAATTTGAACAACCGATAATTAAATTAGTATCAATTGAAATTATGTATCACTAGCCACTTTTTTTCAGTCTAGTCACAAAGAAAGAACTCATTCAAATTGTTGTCAATTCTAGTTTGAGAAAGAAATCAAGTTTATACTGTTTTAGTCCACCTTCTCTGGCAGGGTATAGGGGGAGAGTGTGTTTGTTTGTTTGTTTGTTTGTTTGTTTGTTTGTTTGTTTGTTTGTTTGTGAAGGAACGGCAGAGCCAGGTGGAGGAGTACAAAGAGGAATCAACCTACAATTGTTACATAGCCACAAACAAGTCCAACCCCCCTTCCTTGCTGTTATCCTTATCTAACTATAACCAGGTGATGACCATTGGTTGAGAAGATTCATATACATAGGCTTTTAGCAATAAATCAATTAAATTGAAACTTCACATGTGGACCTGGTCTTTTGCTACTGTTTGCATCTCTTTCTCTCTCTGTATCTTACAGTTGCACACATACATAAACATATATACATATCATGTGGGGAGTGCTCTATTTTTTATGCTAACAGGGTGAATTTGCATTTCTATTGAGCTAGAAGTTTATGTCCATGTGCTAAAGACAGAGAATCAATCTATAGCATCTGCTATTTTCAGTCATTAGTGTGTTCCACCCCACTTCTATATCAGTCTGAAACTTAAAACATACATTCTATTTATCATTTATGTGTCACCTGGGAATTTTTAGGCTTCTTCTTTATAGGCATTTTGAACTGAGAAAAAGTATATCACAAAATTCAGAGAATCATACTATGTTCCAATTTTTGGTGAAGTTGTGAGTTGCATTATGTTAATTTATTTAAATATGTGAACTGAATAAAAGTTTCTTATATCTCCACTAAGTATACAGATATCTAGTCTTCTTTAGCAGTTTTTCTTAGACTGGGAACATTTATAATTATAGTACATTAGTTCACAACATGTTCTAGATGACCCCGGTTGCTACTTTTAAAATCTCTTTCAAATATTGTGAAGTCAACATGTGAGGAAAAAACAAGTGTGATCCCTTCCCTTCTGTTCCTCCAGAACTTCAGTCAATTTGAACTTCTCTCCTAAATAAAATGTCCACTTCCCCCTGTTTGCTTGCAGGCTATATGGAGGTGTTTTGACATTACATTTTTGGGGTGATATATACAGTATCTGATTTGAAATTATTGTTATGTCTCAATGGTTAAGTTTATATCTGCATTTTCCTGGCAGAGCAGTTTTCTGTAGGATTTTTCACTTAAGCAGGCTTATAATGTTGCCAAGAACTTAACTTCTGCAGAAATCAGTTTAATTTCTTCTTTGGTGCAAAATACAGTTTTTATTGTCTTGTAAAATCATATGATGAAGATCATTATCATGCTAAGGATATGATGACTTAGGTATGTTGTGACAAAAAATTCTTAGATTTTTCAGCGTTTACATTGTTTTGAATCTAGAGCTCAGAACTAAATATCAGAGTTAAAAGTAAGGAAAGAAAACCATTGGTATATGAGTTTGCAGGAAACATACGTGATGCACCAATATGGAAAGTACTTCAAAATCACCTTGCCTCTCTTAAATGCTCCCTCTTCCCCAACACAGACATATAGGCATATTTGTCAGCTATCCAATTCAGGTGGAAAGTTTCTTCTGCAGAGTGATTCTGGCAATCATTTGATACCTGATCATAAAAGTGAATCACGTTCACTGAGACCTCCCAGGAGAAAATGTTCACAGTCTATTCAGCCAAATAAGTAATCCCTGAGATTTCTGTAGTGAACTTATCCAAAATTGGGAGGGCTACCATATGAAAATGTATCTGCTCTTACTTTATTTGTATCTAGCAGCTGCTCCTAATTCTACAGCATGAAACAGAACTTTTGAACTTGTGTTCAAAACTTAGTATACAGTATATTATGTATGTAGAATGTCTAAATGATCCTGTGACGATTAAAAAGCTTCTTTGCAGACAGTGATTATAGCTAATTTGTGACTCTAACCATGAGGCAAAAAAAAAAAGATATAGCACAAAAATAGTACTTACAATATTGCACATTAACTCTTAGGGAGAAACATTATTAATGATACATTCCTGAACATCTGGGTCACCTCAAAATCAGTCAATCTTAAGAGAAATGAACTCACTACTGCTATTAATTAGTGAGATCAGTAATGATGAGTACAGGAAATTATGTACTGTATTCAGAACTGAAAAAAAGTTTTCAAGTGTAAACCAAAATGTCTAGAAAATGCATATTTTAAGCATGTTATAAAACAGAAATGGATTACTTGAAGATGGTACCCTCTTGATATTCACCCTCCTACAAATTATGATGACATTGGATTCTTATGATGGCAAAATGATACGTTGTTTTTTTTCCTATCATAAAATTATGACATTTGGAGAAAAGGAAAACTAAATAATGCATCCACTGGATTCCAGGCTGCTTTCCACAGTAGACTGAAATAGTGAGTTGAAAGAGGAAGCAATCTGTACCTTTTTATATTAAAAAAAATCTGATTTTTTTTGCTTCTTTGCTTCTTTGAGAACAACAGGAAATGGCTATTTAGAAAGGGAAGCACAGCAATGTGTTCCTCCCCAGTTTGCTTCATATTCATGCATAGGGCAGATCATCTATTTTGAAAGGTGTGTGGGTGTGTATGTTCAATAGGTATGTGTGTTTATCTTTCTTCAGTACTGTATTTATCTGAAATGAAGATAACACTGAATTTGACATCTTCAGAATAAACCCAGAAAGAATTCTTGGCAAGTAACCAACTTTTTCAACTTATTAACCTAGAATTGGCAATTCCAGCTGAAACTGATCTTGAATATTCTCTGTCTAATTAGTGGATACATGTCAATCCCTTAGCTATAGGGACATACCTAAGCCACATTTCAAAAGTGGCTACAGCCAGATTAAAGAATTAATTAATAAAGAACTCTATGTCTTGAACCCAGGTCTGCTGCAAGACAGCCTGCTTCAAAACAACATAACACATGCAGTTGGCACATCCTACGTGAAGATGCTGATGGCTCCAGTGGTGGGTTTCAAATTTTTTTACCATTGGTTCTGTGGGCATGGCTTGTGGACACGCTTTGCGCACACATGCGTGCTTTGCATGCATGCAGAGGGCTTGCTAATCTTCTCCTGCAATCCTGCACTCTCCCTGTGTCTTCAACAGTTGACACGTGGCAATCTGCTGTGCCGCGTGAAGCAGCTGAGGTTGAAAAGTAGGAAATAAAGATCAGTATAAAGCTGGAGCAGGTGGGAGGGCCCAGCAGCTGATCATTGAAGTGAATCAGATGATCGCCGGAGCTACCGGTTTGGTCAAACTGGGCTGAATCGGTAGAATACCACCACTGGATGGTTCCCCCCCCCATGAGTGATTTGGGCGAAGAAATCCAAAGTCAATGCTTTTCAGTGGCGGTCCCTATCCCTTAGAGTAGCTTGCTTCAGAACATCAGTATATCCTACCAAAAATTATCTACCAATGCTTAAGAAAGAAATAGAAAGGGAGCTACTGAGAAGTACTTTTAATAGTGATATCTTATTGTTGGGAAAACTCTAGATCAGTATAATTTTGTTACTTTAAGTTATACCTGTACTTATACTTTGCAAAATAATGTATTTTATTGTGTGCTTAAACTACACTTTGCTATAATTATGTTGGTAGGGTGGTAGTATAAAAATAAGATAAAGAAATATTATATTAATTGAATTCACTATTACTGACTTGAAATAACTGCAAAATAAAGCTATTTGTGAAATACTTCATACTCTACCTTCTCTCTCATGCACACACACTACATGGATATGCCCAGCACTTTTTCTTTCCCTTTTCCAGTAGAAATGATAGAAAGGTAGAGGAAAAAAACATGGTAGAGATGAGATGAAGAGATGAAGTTAATGTTTATTCATATACTCCTTTATAAGATCATTAAATTAGAACATTTTATAATTTTATTACCATGTTTGACCATTTTAGCCTAAAAAATAAAGGGAAGTAGGAACCTGGGTTTCCCAATTAATTTCTTATAATTAATGGCACTTCTGTATCACTACACTTCCATGCCCCAATCCCATACAAAAACATCCAAACATCTTTAAAAGGACTGGCACAATTCCAAAAACACAAAGCAAAAAATATCTCTTTGTCCTGCGTTGCCATTGGTTCTGCAGTAAAAAATAAAATAAAATAAATCCACTCAACCGTACACTCTGTATAAAAGAGAAACAAAATACATTGTTTGTATATGTAGCCTCACCCACAACTTTATTTATTTCACACTGAGGATTTCTCTGGCTGCAGTTGAAATAATTTTTGTTGGGGTACAGGGAGGGACAATAAAAAAAGCATAAATCCACATTTCCATGCCCAGTTCTGAAACCCAGGAGGCTGGAGGCACAGTAAAGCAGAATTCCTGCAAATAGGAAAATGAATCAATTACAGGCCCCATAGATCTACATTTCTAAAAAGCTTGTTTTACTGTGGTTTTGCATATACCACAAACAGAGCCAGAATTAATTGGTTCAACACTCAGGCACAGACAATTTTGTGGAATCACAGAAGATGGGTTATTTTCATGGATGTGTATAAAAGAGAAAAAATACTTTGGAGTTATCAGGAACCTTTCATTCTTGAATGAACCTTTCATTCTTCATTCTGATCACTTCTAGCATGATTGACTTTTCAAGTGAGCCAGCTCTCATGACATGACCAAAGTATGACAGCCTCTGGCAATCTCGGCTTCAAGTTATATTTTTGGAGAGGTTCGGTGTAGGTTTAGTCCCTTTTTAAAGGTGTAAAAATTGATAATGACTGTATCTTATGGTTAAGGGACAATTAGCTAACTATGTGTTACTCCTCCTCCTAGCTAGCTATTGAGTGAGATAATACACACACACAGAGAGACACACACACAGAGGGTCATTATCAATTTTTACACCTTTAAAAAGGGGCTAAACTGTAGTATTCTCTCACACAAGGTTCTGTCCATCCACTCTCAGTGTGTGTACTTGCTACTCTCAAAAGTCTACCTTTGGTTTACAAAACTGGACATTGCACAGATTTAAGCAAACTGCTTTATTGAGAACCAGCAATGACTGGTGAGCAAACTGTGACCTCTCTCGACCAGCCTGACTTAGAAATACTTAACCATTTATCAGCATTTGAAAAGTAGTGATTGTACCCTTGGCACTTATAACCCAGTTAAACTGTTTCATATTTTTATATCAATTAATTAATCAATCAGTTGGTTTTGTATAGTGCTGAATCCAAACAGACTCATGATAGCATGATATATTCCAATGTAATAGAAAATTTATATTACTGAGTTGTTTTACGTGTACTTTTAATTTTGTAACTGCCCAGGTACATTGTATAGCAAGATAAATTAAAAATTTTAAGTACCTTTAAATAAAGCAAAAAATGGCTGCCAGTATATGAAACACCATCTGTCTGTCCTGTTGGATGATCACAACCAGGATGTGAATGGAGTAGCACCCTCTTGTTGTTGCTAATACAGGTAATCCTTGATTTATGACCACAACTGTGCTCAAAATTTCTGTTGGTAAATGAAACATTTGTTAAGTGAATTTTGCGCTTTCCTGACAAATTGTTAAGTGAATCACTGCAATTGTTAAGTTAGTAACACGGTTGTTAAGTGAATCTTTGCTTACCTGAAGATCAAAGGGGATTACATTCAGCAGGTTCTGACCAGTTCTGGAG
>AZIM01003293.1:36954-50522 GCA_000516915.1 Ophiophagus hannah | reverse complement strand
AGTAGAGTAGAGTAGAGTAGAGTATAATAGGAGCTGGAAGCGATCTTGGAAGTCTTCTAGTCCAGCCCCCTGCTCAAGGAGAACCTATATCATTTCAGATAAGTGACTGTCCAGTCTCTTCTTAAAAACCTCCAGTAATGAGATCAAGAAGATAAACAATTCTTTAAGATATGGGATGTGTTCTATCAATGGTTGGACAAAAAGACTTGGTAATATAAGGTGTTAGGTAATTTTGTAATATAAATTTAACAAACTATTATAAATGATGGAAGAGATAATGTAGTCTGTATATGAACTAAAATATACAAGCATATAAGAGTATTTTAAATGGATAACGTGGTTTTTCCTTTTTCTTTTCTTTTTTTTTCTTTTCTTTTTTCTTTTTCTGATAATTGTGAGTATTGATTGGGAAGGGATGGCACTGGGATTTGTGACCAACTGACACACCGTGAAATGGAAGATGGCTTATGTGTTTTTATGTTTTGTTTGTATGTTTGTCTTAAAATAAAAAATTTAAAAAAAAAACCTCCAGTAATGGAGCAGCTACATTTTCTGAAGCCAATATTCTAGTCTTTCCTTATTGTATCTCGATTTCTGTCTCCTCTTCATAGAAGTGAGTCTAGATTATATGAGTATTGTTCACTGATGGACTACTTGTAAAATTTTTCCTTACCTAGGCTTTTTATTTCCTGAATATGTTTGCTACTGATGAAGACCTTGCTGTAGCCCCCTTTGGCTATATCTTTGAACCTTGGGAAAAAGGAGATTGTGATCTATATACTACTAAAACTTTTGGTATTTATCTGTTTGAAATCTTCAATTGAACAAAACAGTGAATTATAGGGCAACAATTTTTGAATGAAGGAAAAGAACTGTGATGACCCAGAGTATATCAGAAATATAACAAAACCCAAAACATAACTAAAAGTCCTTTAATGCCTTCACCTTGGCTTCACTGTTTAATTGTTCACAGTGAAGCAGTAAACTATTTTCAAAATAACATTTCAAAGGAAAGAAACACAGTTCAAATTCAAAGAGCTGATAATGAAGCAAAAACCAAAAACAAACCACACTGAATAAAGTTCCACGACAGACCAGGATAGATAATTGCCAACTTCAGGAAGATAATCAGGTACAGTCCATTGGAAGAATGCCAACCAAGATAAACCTTCTTTAGGAATAAAATACTAATTTGTCTCCAGCGTCTGTTAGCACGCAGGTCCGAACTCTTATGCAAATCTCACACCTGCGAGCCAGGGTGCAGTTTTCCTCACAATCTATGGCTACCTTTGTTTCTTCCCCCCCCAGCAGAGTGGCAGGCAGTTCCAAGGGTCAGCCACAGAAAAGAAAGAACAATTTGCAACACTTTCTTCTGTCTTCCTAGAAACATGTCAATGGGGAAGCCAGCAGGAAGTCAGAAGACATTCCTGCTCCCACTGTTTTTTGCCCATCATTCTGTTTCTTTGTTTAGACAATAAAATATCTCTGAAAGGATGACCCAATAGGTCACAGGTTGTCTAAAAGATCAACTAGAGAGGCAAGCACATTTCCAACTCAGCCCCCAAAGCAACATTGTCCATTTTCTCTGTAAAGTACATGAACATCTGGTTATTTTATTACATAAAAGGAGATAGAACAAAGATATAAGATTTTCTTTGATAATAATGTACAATCTGAAAATGCCCAAGTCTGTATTATTTCATTTTTTAAAAACTCCATAAGTTTTGCACCAAATAGCTGTACCATAATCTTCTGATATAACTGAATGATAATGTATATGAGTGCATGTGGCAAAAAGGTGCTAAATATTGAAATTACAGTTTGCACAGCTAAAACCTGAATGGGTAAGTATTTATTTGAAATGTAAATGAAGAATTGCCACCCAGGAATGTGTGTTACAATTGACATTTGTCTCTAATCAGAAGTCCCTATGAATAATGTAGTTTGGTACCAATAGGCTCATTAAGAAACCTTCCCTTGTTATATTTCCTGATTGTAATCTTTTCATTATGCTTTCCTTTCCTATTTTTTATGGCCCTGCTAATCATTATCAATACAGCCAGATCCTCAATATTAATGTATATTTTATATTACTCATTCTGTTTAAAATGGGAATTAATAGTACTGATATTAAGGTGAACTTAAACATGAGATTTCCCTATCTTTTCTGTATTTTTTTTTTATAAATTATTCTTAAAGCATTTGTTTTAGTGTCAGCATTAGAAAATTCATGTTAGATCATCAAAAGTAAAACTGAATCTGATGGTTTAATCCATGCTTCTACCTGTCTATTTCATAGGAAGAGAAAGGCTACCCAGCCATAGATGATTGGTAATTTGAGTTAAAAAGTCACGGCAGCATTAACTAATATTATTTGGGAAGATCACAATGGAAGGGTAGAAGCTACATAGAAAAGGCAACCATAATATCTTGAGCACCAAACATGATAGGTCAAGCATGCTTCCTTTGACTTTCATAAGGAAGAAAGATGGCACACTATTTTGAAAGAAAGCAGATGTGATCAAATGGGCCTTATTTGATCTTGATTAAATATAAATGGAAAGTTATCATTAATTTGAGGCTTCTTTGGGGGGATGATTGCACATTATGCTGGTAAGGATAATCATCTCCCTGTAATAATGAGCACTAACAGGATTCATTTCACAAAATAACCCTTTCTTTTTCTCGGCCTTTTAACAATCCTTCAAGAGTAAAATATAAATCCAATATCTCTGAAAAGCAAGATTATATTTCATCTCATTTTCCTCATAATTATCATTTTTGGAGTGATAACATAGTATCTCCTGCCCACAATGGATGCAACTCATCAACTCCTCCATTTTGTAGTACTAAGAGAATGTGGTACTTATATTCAGTGGTCATCCTGGGACAAAGTATTATTGATTAAAAATGCCTGGTAATAGGTTCTTTTCTTCTTGCTAGCATTTCTATAAAATGATTGGGAAAGCTACATTTCTTGAATGCCTAACTGGATACATCCATTTCAATCCAAGGTGGACTTGAAAGAACAAGTCAAACTTAGTTACGTGAACCTTGGTTTACAAGTCCATGATATCATATAAGATTGAACAAAATCTTTATTGTGTATTGCTAAGAAATATGAAAACTTGAAATTGATTTTCCAATCTCCTAAAGTGTAACTAGAATGTTCTTATGTTTCTTCCTTAAATTGACAGTTTTATTAAAATTGACTATTTTTATAAAGTCAATATTTGATCAATACAGTGTGAATAAAGTTGTTATAAACAGCAAGGTACTCTTTGAGGAAAGAGTAGCTGCATTTGGGGAAGAAGTGTGGATTCTCTTTTGGCTTCTCATAAAACAGACATATAAGATACCCTCTCTCTCAAGAGAATGGAACAGCAAGAGCACTATATTAAAACATTATCCTCTACTATATGAGCTAGCCGAAAATTATTTCAGCATAAAATGTTCTCCCTTCATTTTCTGTCACTATTCTGCCTGAGTAAGAAAGTACCAGCCTCACCAGTCAGACCAAACAGAAAACATTACCAGATGAATTAATTCTACTTTATTATAAAGCTAAATATCACAATTTTTAACTCTGATGGTACAAACCTCCCACTGTCTCATTTACATTTTGAGAAACTAGGAGAGCTTCTTCTGAGCTTCTTGTTCCACCCACTATCTAGCTGTTGGCTATGCTGCCTCTTACCTGACTGTTCCCTGGGTAACATCTCCCAAGGTCCTTTATAGAAAGTAATGAAAGGCTTCATTTTTTCTCATTGAACATCACCTGGAAAAAACATGCACCATTCACTGTTCTTTACATGAAGTTCTTAACATGAAGTGGAGGAAGCTTGTAGGGTTCTATATGGATGTTTATAATGTCTGGTTTAATATTTGCTGAGCTGAGTCCAAGGCTAGTCCTGAATTCCAAACTAAAATGAAGCCTGCACCAAAGACCACCCAACTCACAGTTGATAGATTCAGAGAATGTGCATCAGGTGAAGCAGGATAGAACATCCAATTGCAAACTGCATTCTTGCCTACAGCTGGAGCTACAGTGATGGCAGTGATGGTTATGGCCAGCTGCAACTGCCAATAGCCTTTGGAGTAGACAAAATGGCATATCTTATGTCAATGGCATGCCTTACAAAGAGTGAAAGCATGATTTGTTTTAGACAGAAGCATAGGAAAAATGGTAATGCTCTCATTGATGACAGAACCAGGAACAACCAACTGGCAGAATGTGGCTCTATTTTCTGCTTAAAATCAACTTTCTGTGCAGTAGAATGCTAGTCATCTCTGTGAAGAAAACACTAATCTGATTCTTAAAATATAGGTCTAGTATTCTTTGAAAGAAGTGCTGAAAGTATAGTTTAAATACAGCACTAAAGTTATTTTAAAAGAGTGTTAAATCCATATGTATGCAATATATAAAGACCACATAAAACCAGACAAATTCTTTGAAAACACCAGTCAGCGTATGCTCATGACATGATTAAGAAGAAAATGAAAAAGAGCTTAATGTGAGTAATGATGCTTTTCTCTGCTAACCTTCAATTTATCTGTCCTGATATTGAAGGGAGAAAAAAGCCAGGTATAAACAATCAAAAAATTTGAAAGGGTCAGTCAGAAATAATTTAATATATAGAATCCAGATATTTTGGACAACTTCTTTATCAGCTTTATTGATAAGCTGAGCTTATCAGCTAAAATGTTTTAAAAGAATCCTGTACATTAGGATTTGGTTTACCATGCCCCATATAAAAATAAAGACTCCATGAGGATTGATTTTTTTTGAGCTGTGATTTTACATAACAGCAGTATTAGAAATTCTTGGATCTGTAGTCTGGATTTCGAGGAAAGAAAATGTGCATTTTAGAAGAATAAAAGAAAATAAAGTTTAGATAGTTTGATAGAGTCAGTCAGCTCCTTCCCAGAAATTCTCAGAGTATACTTTTTAATTAAGTAAATAATTTGCTTTAGTATGGTAAGGTTCTATCTATAGTAAAGGAGACTGCTTAGAAATAATTCTGTGTGTTTTTGGAGCCTGATCCAAGATTGTACTGGCTAATTTCATGTAGTTCATGTAATTTCATCTGAATCAGCATCTGACTTGACTTTGGTTGCAGTTGTACTCTAAATATAATTCATGAGGATCCTCTCTTTAGACCATGTAAATAACATTCTTTTGCACATTCATGAAATCATGTGACTTAATTTTTTTAATATTACTCATTTTAACATCTACCAACTGCCATGTATTTTCCCTATTTAAACTATATAGAAGTTTATAAATGTTTAATAGTTCTGGGAAAAATATCTATTGCATGATACCAGTTTGCTAATTTTGCACTTGGAACTTATGTTTGGCTAAATACAGACTGCCTTTTGTTTTACACTAGATGTTCTTTCCTTGAATAGTTTTGTTTATAGATGTATATTGTGTAAACCTCATCCTAATGTTTTTTTCAGAAGTAAGCAATGTTTTGAGTTCAAAGGTGCTTATTTCCAATTTCCAAATTTTTCCAAAGTTCATGTCACTGATTAATCAGATTATCAAATAAAGGATTAGGATCTGTTAATCTCCTTCCATATTATGAGGAAGGATGGCTGTTTTGCTTTTGTTCTTTATTTAATTGAAAAATGCAATCTAGCAATTAAGAGACATTGGATGGGTGCCCTAAAATAGGTGTTTATCAGCACTTCTCTTTTAGAAGGATAGCTGCTTGATAATCAGGTCACTTTCAAATATTCTAGCTGCCAAATTGGACAAATAGTCCTTCAAATTACCGCTATATGTACCTCCTATCTTTCTCTCTTCTTTTCCACAGCAGTTCTTATCCATTTGAATTTCATAAATGAAATATGCTAGATTTGAAATGTTGAAAAATGAATAGTTCAGAGGGGAAACTGTTAGTCTTTTGCATAAAGGACCCAGAGTTTATTTGTTATAAGATTTTCAAACAAGGTTTCCCAATAAAACAAGCTTTATTTTCCTTTCTTCATAGAGTGATTTATAACTCAGCTCTAATATAACTCATTCTGTGTCCCCAACATCCACCTTCCTTTGCCCAGATTATTTTCCACAAAATCTCCTTTCTATCTGTGGTATTCATAGCTTTCTGAAATAGCTCTAATCACTCTGAATGACCAAAAGTGCCAATTTCTTCTTCAGAGGCAGAAGGAAAAGGATGAACCAAGCATTAACTGCAGAGACAATTATTACAAGGGGAGAGCAAGGAAATAGGAAAGGCAAGTCTTGACGAAGATAGAGGCACGCAGGAGAACAGAATTAGAACCAAAGCTTTAGAGAGAAAGAAGAGGATGCAAGAAGGTTAGGTAGGATCAGGGCAGAAGACAAAAAAGGCACCCAAAAAGGAGGAGGGTGGGCAAATTGAAGTGACAAGAGGAAAACAGGCTGCAATAGAAGCTTCTGCTAGGGAGAGCATTACTATCCAGAGGAGGATAATGGTGGGAAGAGAGATGCAGCTTCAAATGCCCCAAGGAAGCTGCATCAAGCCTTAAGGAAGCAGCAGCAGGAATAGCAGGAGGAAAGAAACATTTTAAAAGGTTATTGAGAGGGAAATCAGTGTGGTGAGAAGAGTAATGGCCATGAGAATAAAGGAAAACACTGTAGCATCAAAGAAAAAAAGGTGCATTTGAATGTTAGGTTCAACATAAGCCAAAGGATAAATGGAAAGAAGGCAACAAATCATATAGTTTATCTTCTCCCCAAATTTTAGCCTTATTCCTCTATTTTAAAATGCACTTCCACAATCATGAACTGTGGGATATCATATGTAATGATTGTGTGCAAGGGTCATTTCTCTACTATTCTGTTTTACATACCTCACATCCAGGGGTGGGATTCTGCCAGTTCTGTCCACTTCTGTAGAACCAGTTGCTCTGAAAAGCAGCAAACAGAGAGCATACATAGAACTGGTTCTATGTCTGCTGCTGTTGTGGCCCACCCACCCACACCTGACCTTTATTTCCTGCGTTTTCAACTGCAGCTGCTTTGCGCGACACAGCTACGGTTGAAAAAGCAGGAAAAAAGTGCTTTTNAAGTGCTTTTTCAACCGCTGCACACCCGCACGCAGTGCTGCTCAGCTGTCCAGACAGCTAGATGATGATGATATACATCCGTGTGCAGCGTGTATACACGTGCACACAGCAAAATGTAAAATCACCGAAACGGTAGTTACACTGGTCGGATCCCACCCATGCTCACATCAGTTTATGTCAGTTAGCCACACCACATGCTGTATATTATTTTGCATACCTCACATCAGTTAAAACAGAAAGTTTCTGTTAGATTCGGTTACTTTTTTAAAAAGATCTTACTATATAGTGAATGGCTAAGAATAAACTTGAATTTGTACAATACTTTTAATTTACTAGGTGGGAAAACCCAGTAATCTCAGCATAGGGGTTTTCCTCATATATAAAAGTATCATTACCATATGATGTAACTGAATTACCTTGCCAAAAGTTTAAGCATAACATTTTAAGCAATCTGTGCATAATTTGATACATGTAGTGGTTATCCCTACTTCATGTGTAGCAAATGTGATGAATTTGAAATACAAAGTTACAATGTCATGAGCAATAGAAATAAATAGATGTGTGTCTCATTGGGTGTAAGGAGGAGGAGCAGCAGCAACAGGAGGAAGAAAAGGAGAAGGAGCAGGATGAAGAGAAAAAGGCAGAGGAGGAAGAAGAGGAAGAAAATGAGGAAGAAGAAGTGGAAGAGAAAGAAGAAGAAGAGAAGGAGGAAAGGAGGTAGAGGAAAAAAGAGGAAGTAGAAGAGGAGAAGGAGGAGGCAGCATTCCAAAAATAGTGAACATTTGGAACGCTTACATTTACAGAATGCTTAATGATTCTTGGTACAATATTTATATTGTTTTCTCAAGGGAAAAAATGGTTACTAAAATCCAGACATTCTGAGTTAGAGAAAGGAAAAACAACTGGTATTATGACAGTTCTGAAATGGGACTGGTCTTGCCAGCTTATTATGTGCTTTAACAGACAGAGCCTTATTTGTGCAATGTTTGTCCTAATGCTGCTGTATTGTATTACTACAATATTTGGGTCCTCAGCATTTAAAGTAGTTTTGATCTTATATCAATAGTCCTCCAAAAATATTAAAATGAAAGAGCCTTTTTTCTCTCTCTCTCTCAAACAACCTGTGCAAAGCAAACTCTGTGTTCGTGTAAGGTCCTCATGGTTTAGCTGAAAAACTGAGCCAGTTCTTAGAAAAAAAGTAAAAAAAAAAGGCACAGTTTTCAGGGCTGCTGAAAGTTCCAAGAGATTTGAAAATGAAGGGGAGCTGTTTTAAAAGCACAGCAGACTTCTTTGAGCGCTCAGCACAAAATATTTTCCAGTATTAGATGAAAGTAGAAATTAGAATTAATCAACTCTAAACACATTTTTCTCATTTTGTTAAAAAAAAACAAAACAAAAATAAAACAAGAACCCACCACCCATCCCAATATCAATATTAAATGAAAATCAGTGAAACAATTTCAAAGCAGCCCTGAACAGTGCAATTTAAACATTCTAATTTGCACAATTTTGTGTGTTACAGCTTTTTTCCCTTCTCTCACTCTTTTAGCAGTATGTTAAAGACCACTTTAAATTCAATATAACTTGATACACGATATCAATATTTTTCAATCTCATCAACAGTGGTAGAGGGAAGCCAGTTCAGCATATTTGTTGATTGCTTGGTATTTCTAATCTGTTTTGAGCCAAATTTGGGCTGGATGGGGTTAGAATTAGATTAAAAACAAAGAAATGCTCATTTAAATTTTAAATTAATTATGTAGAGATTTGTGTCCAGCTTTGCCATCTGGGAAACATAATGCAATCCTAGTACATACATCTTTGGAAAGGTAGGATTTTCAGAGCATTTGCTCCAGTCTCTGTACATTTCCTTGAAGAGTGGGATCTAGTGAAACCCCACATATTTACCACTAGATTTCCATAGAGCTATGTCAATAGTATTGGGAATCCTGTTTTTATAAACTGCCAATCATCTCTGTGGTTTATGTTAGATGGAGATCAAAACTTTCTGGTCATGTTTCTGAGTGATATACTTGCACATCTTTTTCTCTATTTTGTATATGTGTGCAGCGGGAGAAAGGAAGTGAATATATTGAAGCCAGCAGTGTGAGGCTTATATATATTTTGCAGTCACTGTGACAATAGTGATAATGGGAACATTACAACATAGCTATATTAAAAAAATGCCCAGACATAAATCAGAATACAATACTTTGTATTCAAAGATCTTTTAAAAAATCAAAATCATAACTGTACTCTAGAAGGGAATATGCATCGCAGCTGGATTCTCTTCTAAAATCTATCATCCTGAAATTCATAAATAATGACCATATTTATATGAGCTATCATTGTGTGAATCCTTTTAGCTTCCAACAAAACAAGTTAATTTTATAAGCAATGTTAATACTCATTTTTCTCTGTACTAACATTGCGGTTCATTTGTTGCTGCTGGGCAATTTTTGTGCCCTTTGCTATAAATCCTTTTCCTGAATTATACTACTTTCGGCTATTTTGATCTTTAAAAACAGAGTATCTGCTGAGAATGGAGTTGGATCATCAGCAATGCTGATGTTACAAATCAACCCCCTAACTAAAGATAATCTGGCAAACAGCGAAGCTTAATGCATGTCCTTCAAAAAGACCATTTGCTTGTCCCAAGCAGGAATCTTTCCTCTACACAGATATATAGACCTAGGAATTGCTCAGTTTCCTAGTCTGAATGTACTCTGTCCTAATTCCATTAAAATTTATAATCTATACTTTTTAGTTTTAATAAGTTAGCAGGCACACATCCATAATTATGATAATATCAGATGCTGATATACCATGTTCCCCAATTCTATTGTTATGTTGTATATACAAGGTGCACCAGTTTTGGTCTTTCTTGGTTCAGGACTCCCTGTGCTCAGTTGTTCAGTCCCTAGTCATCTCACAACTGGACTACTGTAATGGACTACATGGGGCTACTCTTGCAGAACATTCAGAAGCTACAGCTGGTGAAGAGTCCAGCAGCACAGGCAATTTTGGGAGCCCCAAGAATGGCTCCTGTAATACCATTGATCAGTGAACTGCATTGGTTACCAGTCTGTTTCCAGGTGCAATTCAAGGTGTTGTTGATCACCTTTAAAGCCCTTCATGGCATGGGTCCAGGTTACTTGAGGGACTGTCTCACCCCACTGTAATAATAGAGTAATTTAAACATAATGTTACATATTGTTCTACCACAGTTGCAAAAGCATACACAGATGAGAACATTCAAGCATTCATGAATATCCCAAAGGTTAGGATGGGTAAAATCTACAATCCTTTGTGGAATCCATTAATTATGGTAACAAATTTTTGACAAATGTAGTTAATATGTTCCTCCTCTTGAACTATCCATTACAAGTTGAGATGGTATGTAAATAAAACAGTATAAATAAGATTTCATAGAAGCACAGAACTGTTAATATTGGACACAGTGCTCACAGCGTTTACCTGTGCTTTCTAGTAAAATTGGCCTATGACACTTCACAATAAGAAATTGGCATGATTATATCATAGGTAATTGAAGATGGGAGAAAATGCTTGAGAGCTTTTGTCTTATGCTTATTTATAGCCTGGAGAGAGAGAAAAGCATAAATAGGGAAGTACTGAATTTTAGTGTTAAATGCTTCAAACATTACCTGCACAGGAGGGAATTTATTCTCATCATTGATCATCAAACACTACTGTCTATTTTCAATCCACAAAAGAGATTTTGGTTACAGTAGCTACTCAATAAACTGATGGGAACAGATACAAAATAGAATTCAATAGGAGACACAATCATGCAAATAGTCTTATTTACATCTGAAGATAAAAAAAATACATGGGAAATGCAAGGTGAGTTTGAAAATAACAGTTCAGAACAAACAGTGGCAGAAGTTGAAGAATTTTCACTGGTTGTAACATGAAATTCGCCCATTGGACAAACTATACAAGCAAGAATCTACAGAGGGCAATCTAAGTGGAAAACTACTTATAATAAAGATTGCATACAACCACATATGAAGGTGGAGTATTGACTAGATGAGGAGAAAAGAGGTACAGTTTAGCAGCTGCAAACAGCAGCTAACATGAGTGAAGTCACAACTGTAAATCTCAGATTACCATCTGGCAGAGGAGATACCTTGATTATTATTTACCACCAAAAGCACCAGTCTCTGAAGCAGATAGACCATCATGGTTACACCACAGTCATCAATAGCAGTAGACACTCCAAATAATCCTGTCTGGAGTGACAAATACTATCTCAGTCAGATAAAAATACTGCAAGGTGCCTAGATTAGCAAAAATAATGTAGGCTTTGTATGGTATCTTAACAGGCAGGATATGATGTATTGGGTTATCATTGTTGGTTAGTTAAGCATGCCTTGTTCTTATTCTTCTAAACATTCCAGTAAACCAACAACAACAAATCTTCCTTCAATGTCTTTTGTATGATTGCTAGAAAAGACACAACATATTTAATCCAGCTGGATGTTCCTGCCATGCTTAGTAAGCCTAGACAACATCATTGGTGGTTTATTTATGATGTTGTATGAACCAAGACCAAACCAAAAACTGAAATTGAGAACAGCTGGAATCAAATAGTAGTAATCTGTGAGAAACAAGCCAGAGGTCTTGGTTTCTGCACCACAGTGTAAACCACAAGTGAAATCTTAGGATATGAGTGAATGCTCACCAGTTGGTAGATCCAGCAGTAACAGAATAATGCACACTGCTCTTGCACAACACAGGCACACTTGCCCAGTATAAGGTGGTTCCTTGTACTGAAATAGTTGGAAAGGACAAAATTATTGACTGCCATGTCTGTTCACTGCACTGTGTGGTAAATCAGAAGGTCTGGATTAAGCTGTCCATTTCCTCTTCTGTGTATATATTTCTCTATTATTTACTGTATTTACTTTGTTCTGAAAAAACTACTTTCTCCCCCCCTTCTTCTCTTCCTAACTTTGCTGTATATTGTAAGCAGAATATTTGATTTTCAGTAAGAATACTTACAAAAGAAATACAGTGAAGTCTCACTACAAATATTCACTACATTCTTTAAAGAGAGTCTCAGAGCTCTTGAACAAAATATAGGAGCAGTACAATATTTCTATCATGCTTGATAAGCTTTGAGCTGGTAGGCTTTTATTCTATGGAGAAAATACATATTGAAAGGTTAGGCTTACCCACAAAATCTATCTATCTTGGGATTTGACTATTTGTTCACTACTCAAAGCATTTTGATGCATGTCAATAAATTGTACCTGTATGTAATGCTCTAAGAGAATGCAAAAATTAAAAAAGAACTGCCACTAAAAAAATAATGCAGAAGGATAAAATATGTATGAAATTATGTAAATATCCTGGAAAATGTCTTCCAGCTAACTTGTCTATCCGTTTTCTGAAGGCATGCCAAACTCAAAATAAAAGCCACATTGAAACGAATGTTTAGACATCTGGATACCTTTCCTTTAAGTTCCAGGAAAATATTCTGTATCTAGTTTGAACTGTAGCTACCTAAGTTGCTATTTCCACTACAGTCAAAATAGTTATTCTTTGCAATTTCCTGTTTGTCATATTACTTCTGTTCAGCGAATTGATCAAAGAAACTCTTTATATTTTTTTATAACTGTTTTTCCTGCTTAATTTTCTTGTTAGCGTTTTAACAGTGTCAGCATTGCAGGGCAAGTGATCCCCTTCTTTTCATTTGACCTCTTCTGGCTTTCAATCTTCAGACTTTTTGGACTTCATTCTGCTGCCATTGCTGCACAATTTATTGGAAATGAATTGGACCCTGCAAAAAATATTAACAAAGTTCAGTGGTTCACTAAAATTAATGCTGAAAATGGTTTCTCCAGTCATGTTTGTCTTACTGAAAATTCCTTGAATAATGAATATATCTCCAGGAATTTCAAGCAACATGAAAAGTCTTACCTAACTGTGTGGCAATGTTGCCATAGACAACTGTTCCTGCTCTGCAAAATGGTTTGTCTACTATAATGGTTGTATGAATCCTTTTCATTCCATTGGAAACATTTTGATTTGACTTTAGATCTAATGAACATTTACATAATTACACCCTGGAACCAAATTAAATCAAGAATACAAAGTGTACAGTAAAACATACACATTGTAAAAAGAAAAGTTTCACCCATCAATTTAGTTCAGGTAAAAATAACCTTACATTTGTACTCCAACTTTCTTTATTTTATTGTTCAAGCTATTGTTTGTATTATGGAAAGCCCAAACTTTTTAAGCCTGAAGTTCAAAAAATATTCATCAAGCACCACCAATTTTTGTTCTAATACTGGTTTTATTTTATTTTTTTAAAAAATTCTTTGTAAGTTTTAGCAATAGCTGTAGTGTGATTGGACACACAAGGCATTTGTCTTAGTGCAAATGCTCTCAGTGTACATAAAAGAAAAGATCCATTCATCAAGAGTCAGGAATCATCAGGTACCACACTTAATAATACTCATAGGGTACAATAAGCAATCAAA
>AZIM01003293.1:0-11863 GCA_000516915.1 Ophiophagus hannah | reverse complement strand
AGCCTCCGGATGGTACGCAAGGGTAGCCCCATGTAGAGAGTGTTACAGTAGTCGAGGCGTGAGGTGACGAGCGCCTGAGTAACCATGCATAAGGCATCTTGGTCCAAATAAGGGCGAAGTTGATGAATCAAGCGTCAACAGAACAGAATGTGGTCATACCCAGAGTAAAACCACATTTTAAAAAGATTCAATCTACTTTTTCCTATTATGATTGTAATTATATACTGTACTTTTTTACCATCCAAAAATAGAGGTTATTTGAATGTTGTACATGCTGTTGCCCCTCTCACCCAGTCTTCAAGTCATTACATTTCTTTTTAACTGATTTAAGATTATTCAGTTGTTAAACTGAGGATTGTTCAAAATGACTGGAGGGGCTTAGAGTTGTGTGCTCCTGAGGTAAACAACAAAACTAGAAATTATATTGATTGGTGGCATCCCACTCAAAACAACTTTCTTTACCTCAGCAAACAACTATTTAACAGAAATTCAGATTATTTTTAAAAATTAAATATTCATATGCCTCTCAGTGCTCAAATCCATCTGAAAGCACAAAAATTCTTATTTTCCTTACAGAAGGTTTTCTGTAATGAAAATAGCTACATATTAAAATGCAGGTAGTATTTTTTTAAAATTTCTTTTATACCTCACTTGTTTTATTTATGTGTTCCTTTTAGCTGCTGTTGTCCATTCTGTTTTTTTTCTCCAGCATGAAGTTTAAAATATAAAATATGCTTCCCCTTCAGAACTGAGCCCACTGGGTTATACATTATGCCATGCAACGTACAACCAAACACAACTTATCACAATGTGACAGCTAATATTTAAAAAAAGAACACACACGTATTTTGAGGTTTGATAATGCCTATCAATCTCAGTAATGGGTATCCAATCCAGATTTCTGACAGATATCTAGTGGATGGAGCATCCACTTTGAACGGCTATAGCTGAAGGAAATGAATGAGGTAGATATTTCACCTCTCTAATTAAAAATAAGACACCTACACTGGAATGCTAAACATTATTGCTTGTTGACATATTCTGGAATGTTATAGAAATTTAATTTTTTAGGTAGGTCTCACTTTGTTATGATTTTGTTGTATAGATAGTGATAATATGTGTGCCTTTGTTGTTAAAATGGCAATGTTTTACAAATCCCTATGCAATTCAATATCCGGGTTTCATGCATGCTACCAAGAAGCAATACAGTAGTATTGATAAATGTGTGCTTTGAGAAAAGGCACTTAAGTCAAAATGTCCTTCTAAATAAAAATTGCAGCACAAAGCTTATAGGTTAATATTGTGTAAATTACTATGTGTGCAATTACGGATGTTATTGTGAGACCAAAGGCTGCTAGTTGATTTGATCCTGACTTTTTCTAGGGATGGCTGATATCCCTGGCTGCATTGGAGGAGAAAAGCAGAAAAAACTGTCTCCTTATACTCATAGATCCAATCCGGAGCTTACTAGTTGGTATGTTAAAACCCTGCTACAAATTTGTCCCTTTGTTTCTACACACCATGAATCTAAACATTTTGCTCTTTTTAATCTGGTATTTTAAATGTGTTTTCTATACTTTCACATATATTATCCACATTTATTCTGTATTATTTTAATTCCCAGAACAGAGACATGATTATTCTGTCTTTTGCTTACATGCTCTGTAAAGCACCCTATGTATTAACAAGCTAGACTACAAGAAGTAATATAATACACATTACAGGGGAAAAAATAATTGCTTAAATGAGTACACTTGATGTGCCCAGATTTTAAAACATCTGGCACAACTTGTTTCATTGTGAGGAGGCTGAATATTTGATCATTTCCCATCCCAGTGGGAAAACTGAAATATAGATAGCAACTTTTGAATCTTTAGAATGTTTCTTCTATGTAAAAATTAAATGCTGCATTTCACTGTGAAGTTGAACCTTACAGAAGTGTCAGATTATCCATTTTGGTAAATGAAAGATAGTCAGTTCTTATTCATCTTATTGTTCTTTCAACATAAAACAAAATTTCAAATAGTACCTAGTGTTATCTCTATTGAAATGAAGAAATGGCAGTAATTAGAGATGATCTGCACATAATGGGCGAGGGAACTTCTGGATTAATACTTAATAGGGTTTTGAAAATGATTCTGAAGAGGTGCTTCTGACATGCAGGAGGAATGACCTGTATAGATACCTCATTAAAGCAGCTAAAGCCTTTTTAAAGCTTCTGTATGAGCATAAAAAAGGAATTGCTACCTTAAAGAGATGACTCATTAAAAGGAACCATATATTTTATGCAGCTAAGTCTTTTCTCACGCTTCAACAAAAGCCTGAAAAAGAATTAAAGAATGGCTGGACTTGCACTTTCACATGATTCAAAGCACTTCTGCCACAAAAAATTTTTAAGGTTTTAAGAGCTCTAATTCTTAACGCAGAAAAGAGATATCATAAAATGTGCATAAAGATATGTTGAATATCAGGGAGCAAGTTTATACCCTCCCACTCTTCTGAATGAGGCTATTTTTCAGCAAGTAAGGTTACCTTCCTTTCCTAGAAAAAGAAAATCTAATTTGTTACCAATAGTGTAAACCGGTAGTAACATCCCCACGGCAGTGAAATCAGATACACTGAAGCAGAACTTGAGGGTGACAACTACAATAAACTATCATGTAAGAGAACAAAACTTAGTGGTCTAAAGAGGAGGAGAGGGGAGGAGGAGGATTCATTAAATTAGTAAGCCACCTCACCCCCCAACAACTCTGGGTGGTTCTGTATGAACTGTCCTACAATTAATCAGCTGTCCTTTTGTTGCATTGTCCTGTTTTGCAGGGGCAGCAATGAATGCTGTTTTATCAGCAGTGTTGGAGAGCTAGTCAATGAGTTGGTTCTAGGACACTAACTTAAGAAAAGGTACTTCTACTAGTTTTGCCTGTCTTAGATTCATCTAGCTTATTTCTGACAGCAACTCTGCAGGAGTATGGAAAAGAGGCTTTCTTAGGACCTAACTACCAATACTGCGGATTGTACTTGGGCCTTTTTACAAGCAACATATGATTTCCCCCTTAATGTCAATGTGTGGTCATGCAGAGGATGAAATCTAGCTTCTTCATTCTTAATCAGCATCAGCAAATGTAATTAATGAAGAGAGCTGCAATTCAAAACCTTTTAAATACTATATTTTGCATATTTTTGGATGATATCATTAAGATATTGATCATCCTTAGCTAAATGAATGTTCAAAAGATAATGTAGAAGAAGCAGAAAGGCCTAACATGAATGTTCCACAAAATTTAGTAAGTTTAAGATTTTTTTTTCACTGGTTCTAAGAATCCCTCAACATCCCATGATCAGAAGGTCCTTCAAAAACAGAATTCTCCAGATTTCTGGTGCCATCCAAACTTCCAACCCAGATGAGTGCATCAGCAGATGATGTGGAAAATAAATAAGCAAAGAAATTGGATGGGCAATATTTCCAAATTTCTCCAGGAGAATGAAAAATTCTCTATTTATTTCTTAAAGGAATAATCCATTAAACGTATCAGGAACTCTATAATTAATAAAATCCAGTAGGAAGTTTCTTATAAGACTTACTTTGGAATGTGATTAAACATACAGTAGGAAAGCTTCAAAGCAGTGGAGAAAGTATTGTAATATGAAAGAGAAGATATTAACAACTCTTGGCTACCTGGAAGCTAAATAAGCTCAAGAACATCATTATCTCTTTCTTTGAAATATTCTATTCTTTTGGTAGGAAAAAATCTAACTCAAGCTCTCTTTCATTAAATCAAATAAACACTAGTAGAAAAAATAAGAAGTTTAATTTATTTGATTGGTATTTAGCTAAAGCTCATGATACTTTTCTGTTTTATTCATTGTCTGTTCTTTAGACATACTTAGAAGCAACATGAATCTCCTCAAGTACTGAAGCCTAGTTTGAAGATGAAAAGGGAATCAACCCTTCCTCCAAATTCTTAGCTTATTTGAAAGAAAAAGCAAGATCAGTGAACCAATGACTATCAAACACAGCAAAATTTGTAGCTCTCTGCTTGAAGTTCTGCAAATATGAATAGACTGACTGACTCATAACTATATTTAATCTCTGTACAGTAAGCAAGGTAGGTGGCCGTGAAAACCTAAATTTCATATTTTGGATAATGTGTCATCCAAGCAGACGCATGCTGTCTGACAGCTGTCTTCTTTTCATCCCACAAGCTTGATTCATGGGCCAAATCTTCCAGATAAACCCAGCAGTTTAGTTTCTAGTAGAAACAGTCAGGCACTTCCTCAGGGAGTATTTTTTGTTAAGAAATGACATGGTCATCTTATGAAGCAATAAATGCTACCCTATCTAATGATCCACCAAAATATTTCTCATTCAAGGAAGAAATCAACACATTGCTATCAAGATAAACTTGATCTTCAGCTTTTAAAACATGTTATGGTCCATAACTTTCCAACATGGACTTTTTCCTATATTCCAATAGCAAGAGAATTACAAGTTATGTGTACTTTGTACTGTGCAATCATATTAGAGAGCAGGGAAAAAGAGGTATATTGTCAAAGGAATTTCTTCTAGAGTCTCAACACTGACACGAACATGTTATGCATGCAAGTGTAGATTTATTGTATATCCCATTATTGGTCTGAGCCAAGACAGAATGAATTAAAGAATGAATAGGATAGATAGATTTCTCTTGAGAATACAGTGATTTTATCCCTTTATTTCCACATAATATTGCAATAAGAAGGCTCTGTAAGGTAATGACAATTGCATTTCCATGCTATGTGCTAAAAATATGATTCACATGCAAAATGTCTGCATTTTCCATTCTTTTGACAGTTTCACTGACTCTACTGACTGTCTAATTAAACTCTTTAATTAGATATATGCTCAAATTAAGTACATATGTTTTTACATCATGAAGTTAGATGACATTTTAAACACATTTCAGTTTTCAAAAAAGCAAGGAAATCCCCTCACACCATTTTTAAGTGAAAAACAAAGGAATTGGAATATAAAATAAATGAATGTTTCCACTTGATATTTTCCCCCTCTTATAGTCATTTTATCAGGGATGAGGATATAGGGCTGCGTCCATGAAGGTTGTATGCATTCCACAGCATTAGATTGTGGAAGAAAATGAAAAACCTAATAGCATTTTGATATATTCCAGTTAGGTTTTCCATTAGGAGAAAAAGGTGATATGTTCACACCATTTGTCAGGAAACGAAGAAATGAAGAGAATGTTGACAATTTCATTACACTCTGGTTACGGGGTAATCCGCACTTACCTATTACAAGATAAAAAAAGTCTATTCAGGATATTATTAGTTGAAAACATTACTGTTTATAGTTTTTTTAAAAGTTGTGCTACAACTAAGAGAGTTAATATAATGATGGAAACTACAAATTTTAAGATAGAGATTTCATATTGTTTACAACCCTAAGCCATTTTTTTTCTTTTGAGGGCAGTGGTGTATTACTAGTTTGATTGGCACAGTATCAAAGTCTTCTGCTAGCAAGCATTTCTCTCATAAAAACATACTTTTCAAAGAACAAAAGCAACTAATAAGATATTAAAAATGCTTCACATCCTGCCCCATTTTCTTATTTTATTTTGGAAAACCACTACAGCTGTTATCTTATGCACCCCTGTTAAAAGTAAATCACTTGAACATATACTTTGGAATAGATATTCATATTATTTTCATATGTTTTCATATGATATTCATATTACTCTTCATATGTTTTCATGTTAAGCAAACAAGTTCTCTTCAGCTTCCTCTTTTATCTATATTTCCAGCTATTACGTTGAGACTATTTCTTCAGTGGCTAGGTATGTCATGGTAAAGTCAGCGGATTTACTGCACAGTCCTATTGATTGATTTTAATTGGACTAAGTCATAGGTAAGTGGATTTATGATTGTAGCCAAAATGTACAATCACAGAATGCAAAGGGCAGAGAGGTTAAGATGTACCATCAATCTGCCCATTTGACTAATGAATCAGAGAAGGTGGCTTCACAAGGCAGAAGTGGAGATATATGTTGCTGGATTCCAACTCCCTACAGCCTTTGAGCAATGGATAATGGAAATTAAAGTCTAATATTTGGAACAGAAATAGAAAATTTTGGGACTTGACTAACGTATTTGGAATGCTGCCAGTGTGTGGCTAGCTTTATGAGCATGGCTAGTTCCAAAATATCTATTGATTAAACAGCAAATTGATAAAGCTGCTCCCTACCTTAGCCTTACTAGAAACTCCTTACCAGCCTAGTTTATCTTTGGACAGATAGACATATTTAAAAACACTGGGCTACAGCAATCATGAAGTTGAATGTCTGAAAAATGCAGATAAAGAGCATTTTGCTTTGCAACATGACAGCTTCCTGTTTATTTCTTTGTTAATTAAAAGACTAAGATTAAATTTGATGAGACAGGAGGTCCAAAAGACATATCCATGGTCAAACTGATGTTTTTGGGGAACAAATTGCCTATCCTATATCTGATGTTCCTAAGTTCTTCACAATTGCAATGAAGTCTGAAGACCCCCCTGGTTAGACACTATCTACACATGAAAAGGGATCAAATCCAAAACATTCAGCTCCTAGAAATCCTTACATACAGCAATATGAATATAGCCCAAGGAATTAAGGATCAGTGCTATACCATTCAGCTTTAATTAAGCTTTCGTCTGATTTCCACAGTCTTGTGTAATGAATATAAAATTACAACTTTGAAAAAATTGCAAGGGTGGGGAGAGAGTTAAGCTCTGGTTTGATTAGAATACTATTCAATGAGATTTATAAAGCAGAGGATTACATTAGGGACTTCTTTCAGTACAATAAATACCTAAGACCTGTCCTTGCCATAGCTGAAAGTAAAATGAAAAAAAAATGCAGCTATATTTGTCATAGAAAAGATAATTTGTTTCATAGTGCATGTTTTATTAAAGGTTAGGGCCCACATTAAAAGTAACATTGGCATATAAAAGAAATGTGTGTGGGATTACACAAAGGTGATGTCATGTACTTGTACTTTATATAGCACCTTGTTCATTATATAGACTATTTAAATGCATTATCATAATTTTTGCTTAAATTGGATTGCTAGTTCCTAAGGATGTACAGTATTAAATAAAGATGCAATATGCAATTGGATCACTAATATATTGGGATATATAAAAAACAGGAAGGAAGGAAGACTGGTGAGTTTGTTATAATTTAATACCACCTATGGATAATACAGCATTTTTGTCTAATATCACCTATATTGGCCTTGGGAACAAATTCAAATTTGACAAATCAATATTCAGAAGTATGTATTGGCTAGATTCAGAATTTGGTAAATGCAGGTGAGCCTTTGTGATTGCTTTCGTCTCTGTCTAGCTTGTAATTCAACTGAAATGAATGGCCCCATGACAAACAATCTAATATAGCTGGAGATTTGCAGGGGGGGAGTAAACATGAGTGGCAAGTTGAGAACCAGTGGTGGGATTCAATTTTTTTTACTACTGGTTCTGTGGGCATGNGGTTCTCCGAACTACCCAAAATTACCACTAGCGGTTCTCCAGAACTGGTCAGAACCTGCTGAATACCACCTCTGTTGAGAACATAGTGAAGAATAGTTTGGGAGCATTTTAATGTTATAGCATATGCCAAGGGTTTAATCAGTGCCCATAAGGAAGGCCATCAAGGCCATATGGAAAATGATGCTGAGCTACTCTATTAAAGAAGCCATCCATTAGCAAGTCTAGCAAGATACATGTTGGGTGTATCTTATTTGTTCTGGTGAAAGCGTACAAGGGGAGAAATAATTAACTAGTTGTGTGATAATTCAGTATATGAATATATTTTGCTTGCATTTTGCTCATAATAACTTAATTATGATTAAGTTGGTTTACTCCAGACACCTTAATTGGGCCTGGTCAGATTCCAAAATGGGCTTGCCAGTTTTTCAGTGATAGAGCAAGATGTTCTTCCACATCTCTGTCTACCTCTAGTGTCAATTCAACTGTCCAGACCTGCCCAAATGTGGATGATGCCGCAGAATGTCATCAAGCCTTCTGTGAAGTTAGTTCCTCCTGTGGTGCATTCTGGATAGTGTGCAAGTGTGAACTGAATGAACTAGCAATCGTCAGCAGCCAATTACTTTGTATTAGCATTGTAGTCTCCTGGCTAATGTAATATCACCATACAATGTCAATAAATAATATTTCATTATCATTCTCTGAAAGAGAATGAATGACCCTGCAATTCTATCAGGTGGATTGAATTGGAAGAGAATGAATGACCTAACATCATCAAGCCAGTCTTTTGCATAAGAGAGGATTGGAATTCAGAGTCTCTAGTCCATCACTTGACTTCTAGTGTGACTACTATAACTACTACCCTGTATTAACTCTTCTTGGAACTGTGTGACAATCTTCAGTTCAAGCACCTTTTAACAAATGAATATATACTTAATTATGAAATAAAATTGTAAAGAATGTAACATCAATGGAATAAAGAAGTTGAAAGTATGAATGTATGAATGTATGACAGACCATTTTGACTCTACCTGATATATTCCAGAGAAACATGTATGTCTCTTTTCAAGATAAATCAATATGTTTTATTAATTATAGGTGATATGGTACTCAACATGCAGCCTTGACTATGATGTAACTTTGTTCTAAAGTTGTCCCTTTTGTATAGAAGTTACATTACAAATTAAGTTTATTCCAGAAACATTGTCCAGAAATTCCTAGAAAGTCCAGAAATTGGTGTCTTTTTGTAGGATTCATATTCTGCTAATTATTTCCAATGATTTGGAAATTAGTAGAAAAGCAGAAATGGATATTGGCTGCTTTTCTGATTGCATTAATAAATAAATGATAAATAACATTACAAGGTTGATGGAGTACCCATTCTCCATCAATTATACAATGATGTGAATAATTTACTTTTATTTCTTTATATAATAAAGCATTTTACGTACCGTAATTCAAATGTTTAATTTTCTTATTTTTCCTATTACTGTAAGTACACTAAATTAAATGTTAATAATTTAACATGACATGAATATATATGATTAGTTTTGACTAATATATGACAGGGTTTTTTTTGTTTTCTTCTCTTTTTCCTTTTTGCATGCAAAATTAATAAGTTAATGTTAACTAAAAGGAATCTCTTTTGCTTCAAAATAACAGAATTAGAAATTATTATTATTATTATTATTATTNATTATTATTATTATTATTATTATTAAATAACAGAATTAGAAAGGGCCTTGGAGATCTTCTAGTCAACTGCTCAAGCTGGAAACCCTATACCATTTCAGACAAATGGTTGTTCAATCTCTTCTTAAAAACCTTCAGTATTGCCACAACTTCTTCAGGCAAGTCAATTGTAGATTCCAGTTTCTTGGTGTGTTTGTGAAGGGAGCAATGCAGTTATATTAAATTGTTGAATGGAGAATTGAAAACAGCAAGGTATTCTCACAGGTAATAGTTTTTAAAGTTCAACATGGTGCTTAGGAAACAACTGGCAACAAGTTCAAAACTTTCAGCACAGAAATCATATACATCAGTGGTGCGATTCACATTTTTTTACTACTGGTTCTGTGGGTGTGGTTTGGTGGGCATGGCGGGGGAAGGATACTGTCAAATCTCCAGTCAGAGGTGGGATTTGCTGGTTCTCTGAACTACGCAACATTTCTGCTACCGGTTCTCCAGCACTGATCAGAATCTGCTGAATACCACCTCTGATATACATCTCTTGTTCTGATAGTAGCCTAATTGTTCTTTGTATCAAGGGCTTCTTCCAGACATTTTCAAGGGTAGCCCTATGTAGACTATGCTGCATTGTCCAGTTGGGATGTAATGAAGGCATGGATAATCCATGCTAAATCCAATTAGTTTAGAAAGGAACACAGTTGTATATTGGGCATAATTATGCAAATGTGTTTCATACCACAGCCATATTTTGGCCAGATAAATCAAGTAAAAGGGGCACGAGGGAGATATTTAGGTTGTTGCCTTCCTTTCTATATACTTCTTGTTCATTTCTTCTGAAAAAATAAATCCAAAATAATAATCTGAAGCAAGACATGCAATGGCTGAGATTATATCACAATGGCCTGCTTTAACATTAGAGTCCAAATCAAGACAGATCTGATCAACTTTGTTCACAAAAGCACAGTTTTTTCACTATGAGCCATAAATTGCTCCATCCCCAGTATGTTCCCATCAACATCTTGATGAAGATGATGTACAATTAAAAACAGTCAATGCTGGTTAATTCTGTATCAATGTGAAGATGGCAGGTATGTAAGCCCTATTGGCTGCCTCCCTTGGTGTAGGATGGGAATTAAGATACATTTCTGTACTATAACCATTTTAGCAATAGCTAAGAAAAAAGTTGAAACCAAATCTGTTCTGGTGACTTGTTGAATAGATAGGCAGAACATGATAGTAGCATATAAACAGAAATCAATAAAAGGTAGTGGTAATGTCATTCATTACCATCAAAATGGCCCAATGAGATTACTACATATTCATGATATGGGCTTACTCCCACAGGCATTTTTGATTTAAGAAAAGGCAGTCTCTAACCCTTTTCACAAATATCATAAACCTCTATGGTGCTTGGCAAAATGATTCATTCAAAGAATTATTTGTTTTGTGGTAGACAGGTTGTTCTGGGTTTAAAGTAACATAAGAAGGCTCCTTTTAGAGTAGATGCTGCTGCATAACTGAGAACTTCCAATGACTTGTATGGTAAGATATGTTGGCTCTTACGAAACAAAATAATTACTGTAATGGATAAATAGCATTAGCTTTATTTATTATCACCAATTATAAGAAACCATTACTACTAGTAGTTATTGATTAATCTTCTTTTAAGAACACCTTCATGAGTGGCTTTGATATTCTGCTGCACTTAATTTCAGGCTTCTTGATCAGGACCTGGCAGTAAATTATAGAATTTTTCACACTTTATAAATTAGTTTGACTCCTCAGCAAAAGGCTAGTAGAGATTGCTTGGCTAGAATATAATTGTTATTGAAACAGGAAAGTAGCTATACAAAGCATTGATTGCCCATTTTGAGATATAGGACACTAATGATTCCTACACCTACATCACTTTAAACTCATGCCTTTTGTATGCTCTCTTCCATGAATTGAGGTATATATTTTCAAGCGGAGCAATCGATTCATGTTTACATACCCCAGGGAGCCAGTTTGGTATAGAAGCGAAGGCCATGATGGCGAACCTATGGCACGCAGGAAATGAAGAGCCACTTCTGCCGGCACGCGAGAGGTCACCCAGAAGAACCTCACTGCACATGCATACGTGCCGCTCACCAGCCAGCTGATTGTCGGGTATCTGCCACGCATGCACGGGGGAAGACGCACGCATGGGAGACACGTATGGGAGACAGAGGCATGTGGCACAGGGGGTCGTGCACATATGCACAGAGGCATGCATTGCACATGCAGGGGGTCACATGCGCATGCACAGGGGGAGCAGGAGGAGTCACACATGCATCACATCATGGGTGTAGGCACACAAGCATGCACACGTGCATGTACTTTTGGCATGCAACATGGAAAAGGTTCACCATCACTGGGCTAAGGTATTGGTTAAAAAGTTGGAGATAATGAGTTCTATTCCCACCTGAGGCATGAAGTCAGTCAGCCAGTGACAGATCAAGGGTAACCTATGCTGCCCCTAGGCCCATGGTGGTGAACCTATGGCTTGTGTGCCGGAAGCATGTAGAGCCATTACTGTTGGCATGTGAGCCCTCGCCCAGAAAAGGTCTACTGTGCATGCACGTGCACTGCCCACCCGTTGATTCCATTGTCAGGTATCTGGTGCACATGCGTGGT
>AZIM01003292.1:153983-173978 GCA_000516915.1 Ophiophagus hannah | reverse complement strand
TATGTTTTGTTTTGTTTTGTTTTGTTTTTGTCTTTGTGTTATGTTTGTCTTTAAAAAAATAAAAATCTTTTATATAAAAAAAATATATATATTTGTCTCCAAGGTGCCACAACGTCCAGATGACATAGGATCACAACAGTTTTAATCAGAATAGAACTGGAAGGGACCTTTGAGGTCTTCTAGTCCAACTCAAGCAGGAGGCTCTATACCACATTACTGGACCTTTACTAGTTCAGTGATGTGTTTACAGTGCTTACAAATTATTGGTTGAATCTTAGAGAGCTGTACTGGATTTGTGACTCTTAAATAGACCATGTTAGGAAAGAGAGACATATTCTTTTAGATCACATCTGAAGCAGAAGTGGGTATTCAGCAGGTTCTGACCAGTTCTGGAGAACCGGTAGCGGAAATGTTGGGTAGTTCGGAGAACCGGCAAATACCACCTCTCACTGGAGATTTTACAGTCTCCTTCCCCTGCCCACGCCCACCAAGGCACGCCCACAGAACCGGTAGTAAAAACAATTGAATCCCACCATTGATCTGAAGGCAAGTAAATCTAATTTTGCATTTTTCAGTCAATACATGAATCAAAATTCGCATTCAAATTTTCCTAGATTTGGCAATGCAGTCAGATGGAAGCAGCTAGCTAGCTTTAGGTGATCCAGAAAAGCAAAACGAGTTGAGACCCAGCTACTACTTGGACAGGAGACCACCAGGAATTTCAACTGAAAAAAAAAATCACATTGCAAATGAAAAAAAAAAAACCCTCTGAAAATCATTTTCTATATTGCTGCTGAAAAAAACTAGAGACATACGCATGTAGGTTCCAAGAGTAATGCTGAATCCGAAGGAGTTGTTAATCTGTTTTTTTTCTATTATATTGGGGTAATTATTGCAAAAGCTATACATGCCCAAAGAACATATAAACACTGCTTTCAGAAAAGCCATCCTGGGAACAAAAGAACATACATACCCAATGGAAGGATTAGACAAAAAATTACAGATTTATAAAACATAAAGCTGAAATGATATTCACCCATCTCTAGCCTGAATATGGGTTTGTTTGACATGCATACAGTCATTTTCACAAAGCTACAGAAAGGGTGGATTTCATAGAGGATTTCACCTCTTCTATTCTATTACTGCCACTACCAGTTTCTTAATCTAGCTTCCATGGAAAGTGAAATGGCCATTATTTTAGAAATACAAACAACTGAGCAACATTCTAAATAGGACTCTTGAATGCTATATGTTTCTAATTATAAGTTTCTAGCAGAAAAAAGTATTCCCAAGACAAAGTAATGTTTATGCTTTTTCTGATGCACAATTTACATCTTATCTTGGTAAACAAAACCCACCACAAAGAAAAGCAAGTCTTTATCTCTTTAATAAAAACACAATGTATTATTTAGAATAAAAGCAAATCAAATATAAGAAAAGAAGCAGGGGATAAGGAAAGATAAGAATCATCTGCCTTCAGAAACTGTGATTCATCTGGTTATTTCCTCTGAGATTCTAAAGTGGTACCATACATCACAACAATATAATTAGTTTTGCTCCCTTAAAAATGTCTTCACATGAAAAAGTATTTATTTTGTTAGGCAATACTTTTCAGATTTTCTCAACTCTCAATAGCCAGATACTCTTCGACTTATGACCACAACTGGAACCACAATTTCTGTCACTAAGCAATGCAGTTGTAAAACACAATACCAAATGACTGCAATGTTTAGCAATGACAATCCTGGTAGTCCCAGTTGCCATCATAACTCCAGATGAAAGACTTGTGAAACAGGAAGTAAAAAGAGTCCACAGAAGGTGTGAGGGGTGCAAGAGGCTTAGGGAGGCCTCCACCAGCTGTGCATGAGTTGGAGCGGTGTTGTAATGTCGCATGAGATGGCAAGATGCCCCTGAGCCACTGTGTAGCACCAAGCTGCAGCTGCCTCTGGAAGCCTCAGCTAACCCCAGCCTGGCTCATAAGCATGGTGCAAAGTTTCTATGCCTTGGAAAGTCCGAACAGCATGGCTCAAAGCTGCTGTACCCCAGAAAGCCATAGCAGCACAGCGCAAAGCCGCAACTCCCCAAGAACTGTAGAGGACCTTCTTGACATGCAATGGCTGCAAGAAGCCCTGAAGCTGCTGTACAGCATGAAGCCCAGGCCGAGCTTGGCCCAGCAGCATGGTACAAAAGGGCTTCTTGCCACCCTAAGAAGCTGCAGCTGCCCCAAGCCCAGTCCCAGATGCAGATACCCTTGCCCCCTTGTATTCCAACATTCCTGCCAACCTATGCTCTGCCATCCCAGCTGACCTTTGCCATCTCCTTGCTCCCACTACTGATGAGATGTGCCCGACCTGGCACTTCATAAGCAGCTGATGGCACAAGACCGTCTTGTTCAATAAATGGTTGTCAGTCAAGGATTGCCTGTAATACTTATTGGGAAATGGAACCGTTGCAGTGGGAGGCGCATCTACATGCAGCAGAGAACGGCTGGCACCAGGGTTGAGTGACCACTACAATAAAATACTTAGTAAAGTAAGCCATAATATTTCAATCATTTCACTCAGACAATTTCTCAAATTCCCAAACTCCCCTGAAATCTTATGAATCTCAGTGCAACTATGCTACCATTTATTTTTTAAGATTTAATTTGAAGGCTTGTGGATATCACACCAGGGGATGCAATGGGCACCTTCTTCTAATCTCTAACTTTCATAATGGAACAGACTTTATACAGCTATATTTGCTGCTTGAAGAGTTTGTCGCATAAAGGCTACAGTAGAACCCTTCTCCCTGACTTGATTTTCTATGTACTGGATATTTTTTTAATATGAAAAATAATCTGATCAAGTGGGCTCCATCTGTCCATATGATTCCCTCCAGAAATGTACTTTCTCCATACCTACCAAGCCCAAATCAATTAAACGCTGTAATTTCAACCAGCTATCAACGCTTTGAACATCTGATCTCTATTTTCCTAAGTGTTACATTCTAATTCTGGGAAAAGTTTAGCCAATTAGCCTACACTTGATTTCCTCCACCTTGCCCTCCACAGGTATTGGGATTTCTAACTTTAAACCAGGATTATCAATCTTGATGGGCAACAGCTGGCTCATAATCTTGAGAACTATAATGCCAACATACAGTATCTGCGAGTATCAAGTTAGAAAAGCTAATATAAAATTAGAATTAAAATTAATAATTCAGTTCAGTGAGACTGATGAAACAAGTTCAATGTAATCCAGCTAAATTGAGAAGGGAATATCTAAGACATTTGGCTGCCTGTAAGAAGGCACAGATCTCATCTCCCGTTTACTAGCCAAGACTTTCCATGCTATTTTCAAAAATGAAACAGAAAATTCAAGATGTATATTGATTGAAAAACAAAAACAAAAACAAATCATAACTACTAGAAAAAATCAAGAACATGGGCATAACCTCAAACTGACAGGCGGGAAGTTCGAAAGTAATGTTGGAAAGTATTACTTCACAGAAAGAGTGGTGGAAGCTTGGAACCAACTTCCGGCAGAAGTAGTGGATTTAAAGGTACAGTACCGAATTTAAACATATTTGGGATAAACAGATGTCCATCATATGACAAAAAAATAAAAAAAGCCCTCAAAGGGAAGATTCAGTGAACCTCTAGGTCTTTTTCTGTCATCAGTTTTCTGGATTTCTAAATCTATTTCTAAAAAGATAAACCACTATTATAAACAACATAGAGCTAGATTAGAGGCTTCAGAAAGAAGGGGGCTTTTGGAAGTCTTTTTCCAATGAAAGTAAGAGCTAGAAGGTCTAACTGGGGGAGCATTGTCTATCTTCAGAAAGAGAGAGAACGGATGAGAGAAATCCAACTAGCAATTGGTGGCTTTAATTAATAGAAAAAACAAGAAAAGCTAATTGGAATAAACAGAGCTCAGAGCTTGGGTTTTTTCCCTCACTCTTCAACAAGAGAGAAGGAAATGTGGCTCCTGAGTACAGAGATAGGATAAGTTAGGGGAAAATAATTGGCAATGCCTGCTGGAGAGAAGGGCCCCACTGACTGAGACCAAAGAGAGGGAGAAATGGCATCGAAGCAACCACAGCAGAAGTTATAGAGAAACATGCAGAGTCACTTCAAGAGGAGTTTGCATTGAGGTAGGAGTCTAATATATGTTATAGTAGGCCAGGGGTGTCAAACTCACATCACAGTGGCGTCACATGACATACTGTGGCTTTTTCCCCCTTCACTAAACGGGCCATGGGCGTGGCCAGCATGTGATGCATCTGGCCCGCGGGCCGCTAGTTTGCCAGCTGCAGTAGGCCCTTAATATGTGTTGCATCTTTAAGGCTGCCCGTCCTAGAAGAACTTTAAGGGAAAATCAAGAAAGGGACTGGAGTTTGAGTGAGTGAGTGAGCTGCTGCTAATTGCAGTGAAAATCTCCATACAGCCATGAGAAGCTACTTTAACTGTTTGCATTTCTGTAAGAGGATTGAGCATTATGAGTAAATGTGTTACTTTCCCAAACTAAAAGCTATCTTTATAGAATTTCCAAGGGAAGGGGATTTGTCCATCAATGCCCCCTGCTGTACATACATATTCTGGGTGACACTTCATTACACTTTATTTAATGTAATTTGCAATGATCTAGGGAGAGATCCCATAGGGATCTCCAGAAAGCTTCGTTGTCAAATTCAAGACTGGCATCTGCATTAATACAGAGGCTATAAAACTGCCTAAGCACACTACATGGAAATTCAAAGGAAATCTTTTTGACTTATTTCATGAAAGTGGAGCCACTTCATGGGTGTTCCGCAGTGCGCTATATACAGTGCGCTATATATTATTTTTCTTTTTCATACGGAAGAAAGCAAGTAGATATACAAGCAAAAAGGAGGTCACTATAGAACATTCTCCTTAATGTTCTTCTCCGCCTTTTTAGTAAAGCATACGTATCTGTAAATCCCCCCCCTTCCCCCCCCCCAAAAATGCTTTATGAAGCATTTCTCTTAAAATGCCACCCAAAAGCATGAATTTCACAATACCCAATAGATATTCAGAGCATACAATTTTTGTTCTAAGCTCCCTCTCTTCCCTTGCATCGTTGTTTTGGAAAAGGGGGCAGCTGCTTCATCTCTATATATCTCAGTTAGGGAAGGGAGCTCCCATTATTTCGTACTGACATCTCAGGAAGCCAGCATCTAACCCTGCTCTGGAAGGCAAGGTTTTTTTCTTCTTTTATGCCAGGAAAGTAAGGCTGTAAATTGTGAAGTCAATTCTACTACCCTCGGTTCCCCAAGGGATTCAGATGATTATGTAGCCCTAAACAAATTATGTACCTGTTTACTACAGTATATAATATGAAGCTGATTGTGCTTATCTGAACATGATTATAGACCTCCTTACTTTCAAGAACACTGTTCATCCCTCCCCTATTTCCATACCATCTCTGGCTTGTGAGATACTACTAGTCCACTTGTCCAGGGACCCTCGGAGCAGGAAATGATACAGAAAGAAGTGGTCCACACCTCTGCTAAACCAAGAAGTGGTTGCTACAAACCTGGAGGCCATGGCTTCTAGCTTCACCTTAAGCACAAAGCTAGCTGAGTGACTTTGAGCCAGTCATACCTACTCAAACCTAAGAAGCAGTCAATGGCAAACCACTTCTGAAATCTTGCCAAGCAGAAACTGGTCCAGGCAGTCATCAGGAGTCAAGACTGATTTGAATGCGTGCGCACACGCACACACACACACACACACACACACACACACACACAAAGAGTTAAACTGTCTATTAATTCTACATGTGGTGGTATGTGAGGTTGACCTTGGGAGATAAAAGGTAGAAGGGTAGACTAGGTGTCAAACCTCCAAGGCTAAACCAGACAGGAAACATGACTACATGAGCTAATTCAACTTTACTGTAAGGCTATATTAACAGAATTTTGCAAGTCTGGAGGGTACACGCTTCCTGCCACTACTTTTAACCCCTTAATGAAGTCTGTCAAGATGCTTTTGAATCTTGAGTCTATCCTCCAAAGTGTTAGCAATTTGCCTTAACTTGGTGACCCTTGCAAATATGATAAGCATTCCTTCTATTCTCATCTAGATCATTTATGAAGATGTTGAAGAGCATTGGTCCCAAAGCCAAACCTTAGAGTAACCTACTGCATGCTTCCCCCCATTTAGATGCAGTTCCATTGAGGACTACAGGCTGAGTGTAGTTGGTCAGCCAACTGCTGAGAAGACTGTCTCCCTGTCTTCCAAGCTCAATGTCTGGTTTTAGGAAGTCATATTTCTCCCTCATAGGATTGCTATGAAGCCACTCTCCTGTTATTTTTGGCTAAAGGGTAGAATACAGAGCAAAGAAGCAAAAATTGATCCAGTCACATCTTCCTGTTCTTCCGTAGCTAGATTTCTTCTCAACCATGTTTTAAATGCTAGATCAGTGATCAAAATAGCAAAGCTGCCTTCTTTGTTGAAACGTAGACACTAAGAAATTATTGTTGAGCCAATATTTATGAGCTGATTTACATATTCACATGAGGTAAAACATTCTCATCTCACTATAATGTTAATTCTAAAACATTAATTCATTCTAAAATGAATTAATATAATGTTAATTTCTAAAATGAAATGGGAGGGAAATTAACAGAAAATATTTTGGATTGAAGAAGCATTATTTCTTGTAACTTGAGCAATTATCACACAGGGGTTCTTCCACAAGATTTCACTTTATAAAAAAATCATCCCAGTGTGACCTTCCACTTTAATAAATACTCTGCAGGCATACTTTAGAAAAAAATATTCAGTACATTATTGCTGTCTGAACTGGAACCATGACACATAGCTGAGTAACATTCCATACTTTACTAACCAGCACATTTCAAATCACATGTAGTTGTAATGGGTAGCCACATTATACCTCTCTGAAGGGTATATACACATGATGACCTGCAAAAAACCCAATGCTGCATGCCAGATGTTGCATTTCTTTTCCATCTGATTAGTTGTACCACTTTTGGTTTAAAGAGTTTTATTCTACAGATAACCCTTAATCCCAATAACAAGTCCTACAGGAAACAAAAGTTTACCCTCAGAGGCATTTAACTAGGTTGGCATTTGGAGCACAATTTCCTGTTTGGTGCTAATAAGGTTAATAAATAATTAATAAGCTAATAATTAGCAGAAATTAATTTCTTTCCTGGAAAAAAGATAACTAATTGATAGATGATTCTGGTTTTGTATGATCTTCTATTTTCAGCTGACACAGATTAATGTTTTCCTTCACAACAACAAAAAAAAGGCTTGGAAGAGAAACTACATTTGGCAGTCACCGTTGTTGTTTTCTAGGAAGCAAGTAAAATTGCCCTCATTGCCACTAAATCAATTATCCTCATTTTGCTGATGACTTTCCTTATTAACTAATCTTGTATCATTAAGAAAATCTGGCATGATAAGCTGTTTCACTGCCATTTGCAAGGAAGAACACACCTGCTTTTTATGCTCTATGAGAAATGTAAAGTCCCCCTTTGCTGATGTTGTCCATCTGTAAGTAGGGAGGAAAGGATATTGCCATTAGCCTTGTTCCAGTCCCCAAACAATAGTCAGAACTGAAAGTGTTGCCCAGTGCCCGCTATTTATATACATCTGTGCACTGATTTTCCTTTTGGACTTCCTTGCCAATGTACAAATTCTAGCACAGAGGGAGCCAGTAATGGAAAGAAATGTCAGACCTAGATCAAGTGTTGGCAAATGACTGTTTTTTTTAGAAAAATGAGTGCTCTTTTTATAGTCACTGGAGGCACAAGAATTGGAGTTGGTAAAAACTTTACAATATTTGGAAATTGTTCTCTTCTTTAATTCTAGTAGGACATGCTATCAGATTCTGTAACAGTGTATCATATAGTAGTATCAACCTTGTTAACTCAAGACTCTTTTTTCTGCTATGTATTCAAAATGGACTGTGATTAATATACATATGTACATATATGTGTGTACATGTGTGTGTACATATGTGTGTGTGTGTTTATGTACATATAGCATCGATATATGTGTGCGTGCATGTGTATGATTCTGTATTTGCTTTTGAAATCAGTATTTCATTTTTAATGTGTGCCAGTGTGCTCATAGGAAAAACGTGACAATAAATGTTATCTTATCTCTTATATGCTAAGCAGTTCCACTTCAGAAATGTGATTTGGACCACCCAATGGCAATATGATTCACTTTATTAGTGCAAAGAGGCCACCAACTAGAAGCATTCAAAGGAATCCTGGTGGTGCAGTGGTTAAAATATAGTATTGCAGACAAACTTTGTCCCCAGTCTGGAGTTTGATCCTGACAGGTTCAAAGTTGTCTTAGCCTTCCATCCTTCCAAGCATTGGTAAAATGACGACCTAGATTCCTGGGGAAATATGCAAATAATCCTTCTACCTTGTAATCCTTCTATCCTTCTACCATATAAGTCTAATGCTATTGCTATTGCTATTCAGGTGGCCTCAAACCATTTTAGAAAGAGCCCTGTCTCAGCCCTTTCTCCATGATTTGGATGACTTTGGAGATGTCCACAGTACCACCAATGCCAGCAGTTGATGTTTTGGTGCCCAATATGCAATTGCCTTCTCAAAGCACCAGCTATGCAAGAAAAGGTTGAGCGGGACGAAGCAATGAGGCGAAGCAACATGGTTATGCATTTAGGTAAAGGGATTGTGTTGCTTCACAAGCAACTTTGAGTAGGGAGGGTTAGGCTTTGCCCCCGTTGGAAAATGCCCAAAGCAGTGCAAGCTGTGATACTGCTTCTCTAAACATTTCTATTTTTAGAGTGGAAAATCTTCTTTTCTGTCCTCTACCGAGCTAAATAGGGAAGAGAAGGAAGGGAAGGTTATAGAAAGCAATGTTAAAAGCCACTTGTTTCCTGCCTTTTATCTGCTCCCTGAGAAAAAAAAGCAAAAAAGTTCTTCTAACCTTTTATGTTCAGAAACAGCCCATTGTATATTGAACTTGAAAAGCAGCACATGGATCTGGATAGAGGAATCATCTCAATCAGTGCATTGACTCTTGACGTTTTCAGAAAAGCCTGGCTTTTACATTTAAGACTCTAATTTCCTAGCATGGCCTTTTGGAGGTGGAAGTGAGATCTATGAACAATATTGTCCTTTCCCTGTTACATACTTATCTCATTAAAAAAACGCATACATTGTGTTTCCGATTTACCATACTTAGAAACTGCCATGTTTAGAAACTGCTTATGCAAGCTTTTATAGGGTGTATTTTAAAAATTAATAAATAGCAACTACATGCACATGATTATACTATTATTTTGTCTGTGCTACAGAAACTATTTCCTATTGCCTTCTTCCAGCACATGTTTTCAGTTTCCCAAGGTATTTATAGCCCTGGAACTCCCTGGTAGATCGAACCCTACTTAGTCTCCAAGGCCAGAAATGTTTTGTTACTGCCACCAAAGTCTCCCAAAAATTGATTCCTACTAGCTACACAAGATGCCATTAAACTAGATTGTATGTTTTCAAGAGATCAAAAAACATGAAGAACTCATTTTCATTCTTCTCATCTCCACACAGTCTAAAATCTATTGGATGCAACATCTCCATCTTTCAAATTGTTCCTTTCATGGAGTAGAATAGATGATGACTCACTTTGTGTTGTATTTTCTGTCTTTACAATATTTTGCTGCTGTTATATACATCAGAGAATTAAAGCTGAAATAACCAAAGGCTGTTCCCTTTGCTAATTACCATAGTGTTGTTTCCGGGAAATCTGGGAAATTCTGTGCCGTAGACACAGAGTACAGCTAAGTAGATTAAATTCTTCCTGCATCTAGATAGACAGATAGGCAGGCAGCCAGGATTTTGCCAATTAGAAAGTTATAGAAATTAGGAATATGCAGATGCAAACTAAATTAGAAATCATCCACATAATTATCCAGGTATTTTCCAACAAAATCAAATCCAAAGTGTTGAAGTCTGTTCTATTAATTTTCATTTGTTTATTATCTGATAGAATAAGGATACTACAATTACAAAGATTGGGGCAGATCAAGGGTTATAAACAATTCTGAAAGCATGGTAATAAATGGGATAATAATTTAAATTTTCCATGGTTTCCTGAACCATGTTCATTAACTGTTAAATTAAATTTATCCTCTATTTTGGTTTCTCTTTCATATAAAATATTGTTTATCTTTTTTGCAAAAATTGCCCTAAATTTAGCAAATGCCATCTTTATAGATCAGCATTTAGACCAGAGAATGCAGAGTGCATTACCTTTTGTATGTACAGCTGTTAGCAGTAACTAGTTAAAGCTTTATGCAATATTAATTACTAAAAGAGCAAGTTGAATGAAGAGATTACTTAAGACAACTAGGCACAAAAGGAAAAAAGTACTTCTGAAGGTGACTTTGGGCCAATCATTTTCTCTCAGCCTTAGGGAGATCACTGAGATCACTTCTGAAATTCTTGCTAAGAAAACTACAGAAAGTTCAGGGCAGTTGCCAAGAGTCAACACTGACTTGGAAGGCAATCCCCCCCCCAAAAAAAACCCCACTTCTTGTTCATCAGTCTTATTTGGATCCACTGTTCTCTTATCATTCTAGGAACTGCTGCTTTTACAGTACCACTTTGCATGGATGGAGGAGCAGCAGCAGGAAACAATGGAGATAGAGTTCACAGAGGGAGAGAAAAAACATTAACTTGACTCATCATTGTCTGTACATGAACTATGATTTCTCCTGTCCAGCACTGGCTGTGGCTCATCATTCTTTCCTAATGTGTCAAGGGCCTTGATCCTAAAATAACAGCAATCCCTATTTAAAGACTGTATATATAAATAAGACTTTTAACAGATGCAGCTCTCATAAGTATTAGCAGCACCCTCTATTTTCTATCTTCTCTGCACATTGGTTTAAAAAAATAAGAGTCTTGTCTTCCTTTGCTTCTGGCTTCTTTCGGCAAAACTCATCCATCACAATTGCCCCAAAACAGAGAAAGAGAAGAAACAATCAACAGGGCAATTTACTTGTCAGAAGCTCCACTCTTGTCACAATGATGGCTGAAGAAGAAATGGAGCTTCCACCTTCATTTTGTCCCTTACTTGCATATTGTCCAACTATTAAAACTAATTTCGCGTTTATGTAATGAGCCAGTTTCAAATTTGGCTTTTAGTTTAGTTTCCAGCTGAGGCAGAGAGGTCCCCTTTCCCAAAGAGATATTTTCTCTAAAATATTTAAATATTGCTTTAAATATTTCTTCTGTTCAGTTGTTCTTTGCTAGAGATCTAAAGAGCACATAACCTGAAAATGCTGGGGCTCTTTCCTGTAATTCTTAAGGATTAAACTTGAAAACAGTTTTAATGTTCTTTAATTGAAATCTATGTGAGCCAATACAATAACAACATTGTGGAAAGATTTGCCAAAAGCTAATACTTTGCCACCCAATTTAAATAAACCCTAGCTCTCAATTAAATCAGCACCCCCAATTTTGTACATCCTTCTCATTTGTGGGAAAGAAAACCCAAAATCGCCTGAGAGCACTGTCTGCAATCCAAGCATTTAAAAACTCTCCCAATGTTTGCCATCCTGTTCAGGGGGCTTGACTAAAGGTCCTTTTTCAGACATAACTTCAGAACGCAAACAAGAAAGGATGGAGTTGAGATGCAAATCCAAAAACAGAAAAGTAGGTCATTAAAAAAAGGGGGGCAGTGCTAATGCAGCTATTTTCTCTGCCAGCCACCAAATGTCATAATGTCGTTCAGCTTCTTAATGCAGGGCTTCTCAGACATGACTTTAATGGAGCAGCAAAGATAGCTGGCTGACGGCGATGCCTGTCATTGTACTTTGCAGCAGATTAAACCAGAAATGGTTTTCCTGAACTCACTGAAATTCTTCAGAAGCAATCCATCCTATTCATCTCTCCACCAGGAGAAGCCTGCTCTTAATCTTCTTCCTCCCATATTCCCAAAAGAGATCGGAGTAAGGCTTTTTCAGAAGATTTTGATTAAATATTTTATATGTTTCTTACATCAAGAATGAAGCTGGATTTATTGATAGACCTCTGAGTGATTTACTGTTCAGAAAAAATCCCCCCCCCAACTCTTGGGTCTTAACAACTGCAATAAATTTAGCACCACTGTCACCAGCACAATGCAGAAATGAAGAAAAACTCAGCATGTTTTTTTTCTTGGAAGGGCTAATGGTTCTGTATGGATCTTGTTCTTCCCATAAATCTTGAAACAAAATCCAGCAGTAAGTCCAGGGTTCTAGTAAAAAGCTTAAATAGTAAAACAGCAGCTTCCTCAAATTTGAAGTGTAACCACTTCTGTGTTACACTATCTTTTCTTGAGGATTCCACTCATTGACCTACATAGAATTTTACAATATTTTTGCTGGAACAATTCATAGGTAGTCCTCATTTAGTGACCACAGTTGGGACTGGCAACTCAGTCATCGTGTAAAACTGCAACTATGCTTAGATCTTATTTTTTCATGAACATACAAGTAGTCCTTGTCAGTGGCTACCTCATGTAACAACCACTGAATCTTACTTCAGCTTTCCTTTGCTTTATAGTCGTCTCAAAAGTTACTTTTTCATCACTGTCGTATCTGTTAATGGTCATTACATGAGGCAGCCACTGAACAAGGACTACTTATATGTTCATGAATTTCCACATATTGATTGATGAATGCAAGCACAAGTTCAATGGGAAAGAAAGCATTTAAGGGGAAAGCACAGCATAAGCAAATTAAACCAAAGTACTGAAGGCATGGTGATGTATGATTTCAAGTGGCAAGAAACCCGGAGGAAAAAATTTAGATCATTCAAAATTCTGCATTAATGAAAGCATAATAAATGATGCTTGGAAATTCTTCTGGCAGTTTCTAAGATTCTGTATTTACCCCAAGCTAAAGATTAAAGATACCTTACAGAAGCCTATATAGAGGTAGTCCTTAACTTACAAGTTCATTTAGTGACCATTGGAAGTTATAACGGCACTGAAAAAGTGACTTATGACCGCTTTTCACACTTATGGCCATTGCCGCATTCCCATGCTCACGTGATAAAAATTCAGATGCTTGGCAAATTGACTCATATTTAAGACATTTGCAGTGTCCCAGGGGTCATGTGATAACCTTTTGCAACCGTCTGACAAGCAAAGTCNNTGGGGAAGCCAGATTCTCTTAACAACCATGCTACTAACTTAACAACTNNNNTGATTCACTTAACAACTGTGGAAAGAAAAGTCATAAAATGGGGCAAACCTCACTTAACAACTGTCTCACTTAGCAATAGGAATTTTGGGCTCAATTGTGGTCGTATTCGAGGACTAGCAATATTTCTTCCTTTGTTGACCTGGCTCAGCTGCACAGGGCTTGATAAACTATAAGTGTTCGTTCTTCTGCTAGAGCTTTAAGGCTTGACCCATATACATTACATTTTCTTTTCCTTTCCTTTCTTTCTGTCTTTCACAGTGTAAGCCTGAAGGCACCGATGTGTTAATTGATTTTTGCAAGCTATTATGAATGCTTTTCTTTGGTTGAAGGGCCAGATAATGCTTAAAATAAATACTGGGTAATTACAACCTACAGTGATGAGGTGTTTGTATCAATGAGCTATCACTGTTTGAAAACCACAGACAGAATTTTTGATGCCAACTGACATCCACTCCAACATAACAATCTTTACTGGAGGCCATTTTATTCAGCTTTTAATCATCAATTTTAATCAGAAGTCTAGAAATCATTCATACGTGCTTCTTAATTTGGTTTTCTTGAAAATGAATCAATCAAACAGACCAATTTAAGCATGTTTGGAAATGATTTGAATACTGACTTACGATATGGTAGATTTATTGTGGTGGAAATGGGACTAAGTCTTTAATACTGGGAATTTATGCCCCAAATGAGGAAAAAACATAGTTTTATAAAGAACTTATGAAGAGATTAATAGGTTTCTCTAATGAAAATTGATGTTTGATGGGGGATTAGAATGGAGTGACCGCCTCATAATTGGATTGAACTTTTGACAAAAATATTAAAATCACTGAAGGCAAATTACCAAAAGTTTTCTTTGATTCAATGGACAGTTTAGGGCTGGTTGATACATGGAGGCTGAATGCAAATATAGCACTAAAGCTGATTTTTAAAAGAAAAAATAACATTATAAATTATTTAATTAAATTACTTTATTCTTCCTTCCATATCAAAAGAAAAATAAATCCTAATTCAAGCATTGACCAACAACATATGTCATGGGTCAATTGCTATGGATACATGGAGTTTTCTTCTTTGGACAGCCTCCATGTCTAAAAAAAACTTCCACAATTCTTAAAGGTCTCCAATAAATTCTGAATACCGGGGTTACAGCCACAAAGATTATATTTATCTTTAATATACAGGTCCATCCACATCATATTAACACTTCTGATTTTAGGCCAATATGTAGCCCATAAACACATGTAGATTATAACAGCAGCCCCCAACCTTTTGGGCACCAGGGACTAGTTTTATGGAGAGAGGTTTTCTGCAGACTGGAGGGGATGTGGTTCCGTAGATGGGGCTTCATTTGTTTGTGCAGCCTGGTTTGTATATGCCACAGACCTGTGTCAGTCCACAGACTGGGGTTTGGGGACCCCTGGATTATAAAACAAATTCCTACCTTAGGAATTTTGAATTGCATCTCCAACAACAAGGTAATTGCAACCAAACTGTATTCTTCTTGAAGATATGCAGAATAAAGACACTTGTTTTTGGTTGTTAACCTCATTTTAAGATCAAACAAACTAGTTTCACATTTTTAAAGCAGTCTTCTACTGATTTAGAAGAACAGGAAAATCCAGTTCATTACATCAAAGATGATGTAAGTGATTCATAATCTTTTTTTCTTTTCATCCAACTTGACCCTCTAAAACTTTGGAGATTCAGAAGCAACAACTTATTATTAGGAGAAAGAATATGTACTTCAGTTGATAAATTTCCAAGAAGCAATTTGGGGTAAATCATTTTATTATTATTTTACAAGTTTTTAAAAACAGCTTCATCAGAATGAAGCAGATCCAGAGTAACATAATTAAGAAATGTCCAGTTTATTTAAAAAATTGTTAGCCTGCTATTTTAAAACTATGGCCCATATTGAACAATTAAAAACTATTTTTCAGAAACATTCACATTTTAAACGACCAATCTTCTTTCTTCTAGAAATAGTGGCCAGGTAGAGACAATCCTAAAAACCAACCTGTTGCTTCTATATTCACTTCCGTTTCATTTCCATTTCCATGATCCTTTTGTAAGTAGACATCAGAGATAATTTTTTTTTACTTTTTAAAACTCCCACCTTTCCTTGATCCTCCATCCACAGTGATAAAAATGTTCATGTCTCTCAATTTATTATTTTCTGAGATTGTCCTGTTCTTTGTCACTGTGGTGCTGTTCTGTTGTTTGAGGAAAATTCATTAGCTATGTCAGAAACAATTCCATTTCTGACTGCCAGTCTAACAATATCCCTGGCTATGAAAAAAAGATTTGCTTTTTCTATGTTGCACTACAACGCAGTTGGTTTTGAATTTACCCTCTCCTCTGTATTTCTTTTTTTTTTTTAAGGTGATGATGAGTACTGTCAAAATCAACAAAAATATTTAGTCTGAATTTACTTTGGTAGTATTAATAAGCATTCGCTTTTTAATCATCCATAGAAAGAGTATTGAAAGAAAAGTGTAATTTGGACATTTTTTCCAAAATGTTCTCTCATGAAATTTTCAACTATAAAATGGCCATTCCAATTATTCCAGAGACAATTCATCCCCCAAACTATCTATTTCTCTTTAAACATAATGATAACGACAAAATCTATTCCACTCACTCACTCACAGTTTTTATTAGTTATGACCGCTTTATTAAGTCAATGTCAATAATTATTGGCATGTAATGTCACCTTTCTGCAAATAATATTCTTTCCTGTCTTTAATACTATAATCAAATTTAAGAAGAGGAAGATCTAGATAGAAAATAAAACTGCTGAATTTGTAATATTCAGAAGTGTTAAAACCCAAACATTTCCTTCCATCCATGGCACTTCTCTGGCTCAGATCTGAATTTCTCAATCCCTGTCACAGAATTCTCACTGCAGTAGCAAATGGATTCATTTGAAGGCTTGAAAAGTTTCTTTTCCTCTTCCCTGGAAGATCCAGTGGCAAGAACATTAGCATGAATTCTTAGAGCTGATTTTATGCAGAGTACCAGCCATCCTAGATCCAGGAAGAAGCAAGGATTTAAAGGCTTCTTGACTAGACCAGATAAATGAACTCTGACACTATTGTAATAATAAAGCATGGGAAATCATTTTGAATAACGAATAATACAAATTTGTTATCTCCGGCTCAGTAATATTACAATTATGTAATTAGTAATGGATGCTCAAATTAAATTTTGGTTCTTGTTTCTAGCGCAGTATTCATGGTCAAAGTAGCATGCACTCAAAACAAATTATATGGCATAGGCAAAGAACATTTCTCACCTTGACTTAGTTGAAAACAAAGATATGTTATACCTGAAAATCTCTTTGTTGCAATTAGTCCACTGAGGAAAAAATGTAAAGTAATTAAGAACGGCACCAGTGAGCTTTCTGAAGAGATAGTTATTTATCCTTATCTGTAAGTTTTCTTAATTTCCAACTGAAAAATATGCATGAATTCTGCTATCATTATTCCAATATGGCTAAGAGAATGATGAACAATTTATGGCTTTTATTTGCAACTTTCAAATGATACCAAGAGTTGGACAGGACTGAATGAAAAACATTATCATCATCATCATGTAGTCCCCAACTTATGACCACAATTGAGCCCAGAATTTAGGTTGCTAAATGAGAAATTTGTTGAAATTTGTCCCATTTTACGACTTTTCTTTCCACCTTTGTTAAGTGAATCCCTGCAGTTGTTAAATTAGTAACATAGTTGTTAAGCGAATCTGGCTTCCCCAATGACTTTTCTTATCAGAAGGTTGCAAAAGGTGATCCAATGACCCCAAGCCACTGCAACTCTCATAAACGTGAACCAGTTGTCAATCATTTGAATGTTAATCACATGACCTCATGGGATGTTGCAACAGTCATAAATGTGAAAAATGGTCATAAATAATTTTTTTCAGTGCCACTGTAAGTTCAAAAGGTCACTAAATGAACTCTTGTAAGTTGAGGACTACCTGTATAACACTATTGTTCTCATATGGCCCATCTTCAGCAGTCTAATGCAGTGCTAGCTAGCTATAGATAGTTGCTTATAAAGCAGTAGTTTTCATAATGGTATGGCAATAACAAAAGAAAGGGTTAATGTAATCCCAATCCATATGGTACTAGCTGACCATAAAGTCAGATCCTTCTGGGATAAAATTAACGTTACAACAGGGTAAATTAAAAAGGAATAGATTATTTACAAGAGTTTGTTAATAAATGTTAATAATTATGAATAACAATTGTTTGCTAAGTCTGGAAATATTTGTGTTGGATCATTTCCAGATTTATCATGTAATTACATTATGGATTTTATGCCCAGATGTAAGACTTTCAAAATGGATAAAAGCGTGCAAGAGAAATCCAGACTGTTTGGTAAGCAATCATAATGGAAAATACTAATGGAATAATTTCAATCACTCAAAATCTCCTAGAGGTCAAGGCCTCTGAGGTTAAGATATTCCACAGCATTATGTTTCATACATTTTATAACATGTTTATTTTATTATATTCAAAAGCTTTACTGCCAAGAATATCACATTAGCCACATCATTATTATGAGGAACTCCCTGGAGCAAAGCTAATTTCCAGACAAATGCTTACAGGAGATTTGCCATTGTTACTAATTTTAATATATGCCCTCTGGAATAGATCTGGATCGCTTTCATTTTGCTTAGAAGAGCAGAGAAGACCTGGTTCTTCACCCAGATTTTTTGGTAAGAGAGAGTGAGACTTCTCACTTCCTCTTGCTTGTCATCTTTCATTTTTATCTTTTGTTTTATTGATTTGATTGTAATTTTTGTTTGATTGTTGTGGGCTGCTCAGTTGTTGAGAGCTAGGCAGCAAAGCCAATTAATGTATTATTAAAACTATTGCTATAAAATAAATATTAAATCAAGGGAGACAATAAAATTTAAAACAGTAAAATAAAAGGAAAAGGAAAGGAAAAACAGTAACATAAAAATCAGCAGTGGATAAGCATGCTATCTCACAGTCCAAATTTAAAACCAAAAGCAATAAAAAAGGCATATATCATAGTGAATTAAAATATTATGGTGTGTTTTTTTATTGGGTATCAAAAACCCAAGAACCGACTTTAGATGGATAGGCCTAGGGAAGCAATATATCATCATGGCAAATCTCAGGCTTCGATCATTATCTATATAAAGTCAACAGGAGAATACTGATAGTCCTTACTTACTGACTACAATTGGGACCATTTCTTCCTGTTCAAAGCTAGAGGGGATTTTCTGGGTGAAGACTGAAGCACTTTTGAAAATATAGAGACTCCAAGAATCTGCAGAAAAGTCCCAGATCACTCTCCATTTCTAGACATATCCCAAATTGGGAGCTAGGATATTTGGTGTGGGGGGAGGAGAAAATACACAATAAAAAAAATAAGTACGGACTCCATGAATACTTCTAATTCTGGATGTCACAACCTCCCACCCCTATTCTACAGTACTTAGATCAGGGGTCTTCAAACTTGACAGCTTTAAGACTTGTGGAGTNCCACAATTCTTAAACTTGCCAAGTTTGAAGACTCTTGACTTAGATCATGCTATATAATTAAAGCAATGAAGAGATATATCTATCATTGCATCAGCATTCCATTGCTGCTATCATAAATTTCTCCTTAGTACTAGAGAAAAGGCTGGGTGGCAATACATACTGAAGAATATCCTAAATCCTTTCTTCTGCATGTCTCACTAAGCCACTCTTTGCCAACTCAGGCAACTTTCAGAAGTATGGATTTGAACAACCCGAACGCTGCAGCTGGCACGGCTATTGCCAGAATTGCGAGAGTAGGCTCACACATCTGGAAGTTGACAAGCTTGGAAGTCACCTACCGAAGCTGACTGAGCGAACTTATGTTGTCTAACATAAAGCCAGTGGTAGTGTACAAATAAAAAAGCAGAGAACAGGATGCAATAGTTAAAAGAAATTTTACAGTTCAGCTAACTTATGATACTCCCAACTAAGTCCAAGAAAGATTGCAAAGCAGAATTAAAAGAAGGCAAAGGAAGATGGAAAATATATACAGCGCAGTAGTAAAAAGGCGAACTGAAATTGGAGAATAGTTTATAGTCCATCAGCTCAGTCTGCAGTGCTATTTTATTCTCAAATATTACAGCTCCAAATACAATATCTGGAGTTCTGCAATTAAATTTAATGAAGCAAAACTAAAAATCCCTGACCATGCCTTTTTCTCTTAAAAATCAGGGACAAAGGATTACATAGACTAGCATTAAATGCTTTGTGTTTAATACCATATATGTTTGAATTAGTTTAACTGATAAATCAATTAAGGTGGGTGAGGAATATAAGACCTACATGGAGATACTTTGTAGTAGTCGTGATCCCTATAGTGGCATGAACCTCTGCAGTAAAGTAGAACATATGCCATCCGTCACTCCAGGTCGTGGAGGCAACTGGCTTTCAAATAATATTTGGTGAGTTTCCTAGCAATCTGGAAGACAGTTCTTTTGGGAACCTAGCTGAACTTTGGAATATAAAGGCAACAAAGGTTCTCAATAATATCTAAACCCAGATAAATTTGTAGTTGAGAAATAGGGTCATATAAGATGAATTGTTATTCTTTTGGTAATGCTCTCTCCATGTTTAAGAGGTACATATAATAAATAGATGGAAGATGTTTTATTAAATATATTGAAATATCTGGAGGATTAGAATGTTGATTTTTTTTTACTCCTTTTGGTTTGAATATGTATGGATCAATTAATAGAATATGTGTAATAAATGGATTGAAACAAATGA
>AZIM01003292.1:107578-126188 GCA_000516915.1 Ophiophagus hannah | reverse complement strand
CTTATGACCGTTTTTCACAGTTACAACCTTGGCATCACCCCTGTACTCACGTAATCAAAATCCAGGTGCTTGCCAACTGGTTCATGCTTATGATGGTTGCAGCGTCCCAGGGTCACCTTCTGACAAGCAACCATGTTACTAACTTAATAACTGCAGTGATTCACTTAACAACTGTGGCAAGAAGTTTTGTAAAATGGGGCAAAATTTACTTAACAAATGACTCACTTTAATAATAGAAATTTGGGGCTCAATTAGGGTTGTAAGTCGAGGACTACCTGTATCATAGCAGGGGCTATTGGGAGGAAAAGAAAAGAAGGAAGAAAATACGTTTTATGTGAAAAGAAATATACCTACTTTTGAGTAAGTGAGCACCTCATAACAGACTTTGAGCCTAAAAAGGTTGTCCATCCCACCCCCAGTTCAGAACTATGTCAATGAAGTTGGAGAGGTCACTGGTCTGAACGCTCTTCCCTTCTCCTTCTACCACTGCCAGAATAACTGGAAGCCTCAGCTTTAATTGATTGCAATTGGTTCTCTGGGCTTAAACTGTAAGCAAGCCATGTTCAAACCAAGCTTCTAATCCTATACTACCTGGTACTACATGGTGGAATAAAGCTGAGTACTAATTATTATAAATTAGTCAAGAAGCACAAGTTGATTTTTGAAGCTGGGATACCAGACTGTTAGAAATGGCTTACTATTTGCAAAGAAACAACCAAGGACCTCACAAAAGGTTTACTACCTAAATGTCACCAATGAGTAACTCCACTGTGATAACTGAAGAGAAATTGTGTTCCATTTATAACCAAGTATTCTTTTTCTCCTTTATTTACAATAACCTTGGGGATACAGCTCTACTCAGACTTGGTGTTTATTTAGTTTACTTAATAAGGACTTTAAAAAAAAACCCTTATGTAGAGATATTTGCTCAATAAGATGTAAAATGCCAGAAAAATGTGAGCATGTTAACATGTCTCTGAAGTAAAGTAATCCAGATATCACAAATATTAAGAAGTGATAGAGATTACCTAGAAGTTAACTTTTCAAGGGCTCGTTAATCTTCTTTTAAATCCATCAATGTTCATAGAATTTCATTACACTTGACTAGCTTACATCACCATTACAAAAGCAAATGATATGACATATATGAATCAGGAACAGTTGTTTCATAATATGTTTTTCCCCCAAAATGAAACAATACAAACACTCAAAAAATGACTCAAGTCCTGGCATATTCATGCTAGCTATTGTAAGTATTTAAGAAGAGGTGTTAATGTTTTCCATTGCACCTGATCACCTGACTTTTTAACACTATGAAAACATTACTTAAGGCTGGTGTGAAACAAATGTCTGTGCAAATGTGTCAGCCATTATGTGAAAGAAAGTTGGGAATGTTGCTACTAATTAATGTGTTATTATGGCATTACATGGAAGAAGGATCTGGGCCAAGGAACAACGTAGCATACTCCATACCCCTTTTCCCACTATCACAATTATCTGAAGTACTCAAGGATCAGTAACTAAATGGGAGTCTGATCATTTCATTTTTTTCAGTTTCCTAGGCAATACATTCATTTCACAATGTTATCCTATAGCTTCCTAGTCAATTGATTTCCCAGGGTTCAAAGCACACAAGTCATCATCCCAGCCTCATCTTCCCAATTTTCATTATTCTATTCTTATTATCATCTAGTCCCAAAGCGATGCAAAATTACTACTTTTTATGACTTGAAATTTAACAAAACACTATCTAGCATTCAAATAGCTAAAAATCATAAATTAGCTTGTAAGCTAAATTAATCTTGACAAGCTTCCAGGACAATACAAGCATCTCTCTCTCTCTCTCTCTCTCTNACACACACACACACACACACACAGAGCTTATTTATCCTTCAAAACAATTTATCTGCAGCATAACTAAGCATTTAAAGGAAGCAATAAGCCATGCTAAATAGACAGAGAATGCCAAATAATAATGTTGCGATTACTTTGGTCCTGTATATAGGACACATTTCACAAATCTCCTGGGTTCAGGTGATTTGGCTACAGTTACTTGTGTATCCAAAATTTCCACAACAGTTTGTCAAAACTGAAACCTGAAACAAGGCACAAAGAGTTTAATAACAACTGGCAATGGTGTATTTGATACACTTTATGGAATGAAAATTGCATTGTCCAAGATAAAAGCCTTCTTGAAATGAAAGCTATTATTGAAACCAGATTATTCAAACCTATTCTTAGGCTCTCTTAAAATGTATTCTTGCTATAGATATTAAAACCACACAAGAAAAGAAACAGTAGGAAATCTAGACTGCTGTACTCTATTCATCTGTTAACTGCAACAGGGCTTCGTCTGCTCCTTCTCCTTGTGTGTCAATCTATCTGTACACCTACTGAGATAAAGAACATAAATTCTTCCACTATTATTGAATCAGATCCACACAGAGAGAAACAAAAGGCAATTAGTAGTAGCAGCATTTGTTTTGTTTCTTCAAAGAGAAGGAACAACAAAAATATCACTTTGGCTTCAATTTATTTCACCATTTAAACACGTGAATGACGGTTTCCTCATTCTTAGCTGAGACCATTATTCTCAAATCCTCCTGCTAAATTTATCTTCCCCCCCCAGTGGATTTTGAAATAAATGATTTGATTAACTTGTGAGTATTGAAGACCCTAAGAAACCTATTTAGATGCTTGAATACTTCACCAATTCCCAAATTGTGCCCCAAACTGCATAGAAAATACAAGTTTTATAGCAATTTTAAAAAAAGGGGGGGAGGTCAAAGGATAGGGTAGACTTCACAAGCTGTGATCAATTCAGCATCTTCTGTTAGGGAAAAAAGTGTTTTATTAATTTCCTTAGAAGTAAAATTTAGTAACACAAGATATGTAAAAAGGAAAGGATGCTGATTTGGAGCTAAATTGACTGGAATCGAGCACCCATACATTTAAAGCCATTTGGCAAAGGAAGAGGAACAGACTGAAATTCACTATATTCTTTTTTTTCCCCCTAGAACAGTATCAACTAATGTTTTCACATCTTGGAAAAGATAACACATTCCTAGAGAGATATCCTAAAATATTCCTGTGCTGTTCCTTTGCAGCTCTTCACATATGGGATCTGCTCATTCCCACCAGGCTAGACAGTATTCTTTAAAGAGCCAGGCTAGCCAGCTGATCCTTGGCTTGAAAAATCACCAGCATGGCATAAGCTCTGATGCCAGCCCTTCAGGTGGAGCTCATGGGTGCATGTGACCTCAAACTACAAGCAGCGCTCACCAGGCATCCCAGAATTCCCATCTGCAGTGGACAGCGTTAGGATTGGGGTGGAGCCGCTACGTATAACGGGGCTCTGCAAAAACCTGAGATTTCAAGCTTACTCAGTCCAGGGAGTGGGAGGTGGCACTTCAACTGGCAAGAGGCAAATAAAACCAAGCCAGAAGCTGAAAAACTGGCAGGCAAGCCTAGCACACCCTGAGGTGGCTTAGAGAAACAGCTTTGTTGCTTCCTGCAACCCAGTTCCTACCCTAGCAGATAGCAGTGGCGTTCCAGGGAATGCTAGCTGCAGTATCAGTATCACTACCACTGACAGTAACAGCAATGGAATACACTGGAGAAGTTTTCTGGATTACCACAGAAGAAACAGACTAGGAAAAGACGAGGCTGTGAGAAAGATGCAAAGGAGGGAGCCTTCTGCATCTTTTTTAATACAGGATCCCCTCTTGTGACTTCTGACATTGTTTAGAGCCATCCAACCATTCCTGTGCCATAACTGCACTAACAAGAAGCGTTATACACCAGGAGATGCCATAAGTCAACGGTGGAGAATTGGGTTAAATGAAGATAGGTAAGAGGGACAGGAAAACAGGTGAGGGCTGCTACTTGAGATCTGCCACGGGCAGCAGAGACCTGTCTTCTGTCCCTCTCACCTATTGCACAAACCTGTGCCTGAGAAATGAAATTGCTCTTGAGGAATGTGGGAGCCCGGAAAGCAGTTTCCAGAGGTGGCTTATGGTGATGAGATGTCCTTCCAATGCAAGAGTTAAAGAGGGACACTGAGGCTCTGGTGCAAGAATCCCAGCCCAATAAACAGGCAACACTGCAGGAGTGGCGCTCCATGAGGCAAGGGAGACCTGTTAAAAGAGATTGCCTCAGATGACGTCACTCAAAGGAGCAGTGGAGCCCATGGGGCAGAACAAGACAAGCACTTCTGTTCAGATAAGGAAAGAGCCAAAGTGATGGAAGCTGAAAGGCTGTCAGAGCACAGAGGATGCCTTGCTCCAAAATGGATGGCAGGGCTGCAATTAAATGTTAATGCTGCCAGTGCAGTGAGAAAAGGACTGTCAGTTTCAGTCAAGAACCTAGGGTGGGGGGCTTGGTGGGGGGCAGGAAGAGGACCTAGGTTTTGGGCGGGTTGGCACAGATATCCTCTCTATTTCCCCCCACCACCACATCTTTCCCTTTTGATCTCTATGGCCAGGGTTGTTTGCATCTCTCGCCTGCCGGTCATCCGTTTTAAAATGCCTGCCGATAAGGAAAGGAAGTAGCAACCAGGATTTTCTTTTTTTGGGAGGGGGTGGAAGAGAAGTGCCTCAAACTCCAAAGGTATCAGCTGCATCTCTCTCTTGCTCTCTGACTGCAACATAATTCTTCCAGCAAGAGCGGACGTGACAAATTAACGAAGCGGCCAAGGCTTTTGAACTAGAAGAGTGAGCTTCCCCCCCCCCAAAAAAATAAATTGCTGTAATCCTTAATGCCTGATGCCAAGCTAGACCTCCTCTGTTAATTGGACAGGATCCCTTTTGACAAGTGGAATCACCTGCCTTCAGCCAAACGAGGAGGGGGAAATACCAGAAAGCAAGGAGCACCAGATCAGAACATCCAAGGAAGGCAACAGGAGGGGAGATCTCTGGAGTAAAACATTCATGGGAGGGTGGGGGGGGGGGTAGAGGTAAAACCCTTCNNNGTTTCTAAAGCACAGCTTCGGCAAGCTCAGAAATCTTTTTTTTTTTTTTACAAAACGAAATGAACTCCAAGTTGGACAACTTTAAGGAAACACAGCACTCCTTTGTTGTTCCCCAGGACACCCTCCCAATAAAATAGAACCCCGTAGTTTGAAGAGGGGTTGGTGGGAAACATTTCATTGATCTCAAACAGTATGGGACAGACAGCTGCATCACACAGTTTTCCAAACAACTCGGGAATGGGGGGGAGGAAAGGCAACCTGGGGTCTGCTTAAAGCCATCCGCACACTCTTTGGGAATTAAACCGCCACCGTCCCTTTTCCCAACACATCCACCTTTTGCCCTCACAGCTAAATAGGAAAAAGGAAGAGAGGTAAACCAGAGAGGGCAAGCAAGGCAAGCATTTCTCCTCCTCCAGTTTCCTTGGGGTTTTTTTTTTGTTTTTTTGTTTTGTTTTGCTGGCGTACCTGAAATGCAGACAATGAAATTGGCTTGCAGAAGAAAAAGCACCTCCCAAACAATTTCCATCCTCCGATTCTCATGCCAAGTGCATCCCTCGGTGAAAAAACACAGCAAAGATCAATATTGCCGTTTGAACAATGCCAGAAAATCTCCTTTTGGACTCGCAGCCTCTATTCCCCCGATGTGCTGACACATGTCCAGGCTCTCTCGTCGCTGTGCAGCTCAAGCCAGATCCCTTTTCTTCCTTTGCCGTCCGCCAAAGACTAAGGAGGCAACCGCCAACACCAGCTGCTTCTTCCTTCAGGAAAGCGAGAAATATCCACCAGGTCTCCCAACAAGACATAGACAAAAAAAACCAAGGGACCGGCAGTTCCCAGCTCCGGAAAGTCTCGATTCTCGGGGACCCGATCGCCAAGTTTTCCCCCAAACTCTCTGCACACCTCAGCGAGGCATCGCCCCCGCCAGCCGCGCCGTCCCGACGTTCCTTTTTTTTTTTCCCCTCCAAGCTCGCTATAAAACAATCAGAAAGAGATTAAGACATCGGGCGTCAGGTTTCTTGCACCGCGTTTCACCTACACCTAGAGAGGAGAGGAGAGGAGAGGAGAGGAGGAAATACCTAAACCCGGGTCTCCTGCCCCCCCAAAAATAATAAAATAAAAAAACAACAACCCCAACCAGCTCAGGCTCCCCGCTTAATTCCCAGCAACGGAAAAGGAGATTTTTCCGCAATGCAACTGCAGGGGTCGTTCTTCCCTCGCCTACCGCGCGGGTCGCTCGCTCTTCCCTCCCTCTTTCCGCTGCTTTCCAAGCTAACGGGGAGAACTCACGGTGGAAGCAAATAAATTAAAATAAATAAATAAAGAGCGTGCCAAGCGTCTCCTATTTCTCTCTCTCTCTTTTTTTCCCACCACGCTCCCCTCCCCTCGTTTCTTCCCAATCTTTTCAAAATTAGATCGGGTGGTTTTTGGAAGAGATGGGAACGAATATATTTACACCGCGGGGGAACACACGCGCAGAGCTCGCACGTCTCTTCCGCCAGCTAAAGTGCACTACTTACCACCGGGGCTCCTGCCTCAAGACCGTTCGCCTCCCCCCCGCCCCAGGGTTATTTCTGCCTCCAGGAAAACATGCCAAGCTTTCCTTCCGAATATTCGCATGCAAAATAATAATAACTCCAAACAGATACTTTGCGCTATGCCGGGCTAACTAACGAAGTAGTTATTATGTCTTCCATCTAGGGCCAGAAAGAAAGAAGCAAAGCGCGAGGTTCTAAACAGGTCCATCTTAAACAAGACCCGTTCTTTAAGCCGGGTAGGGGCGACCTGCTCCCAGGTAAACCTCCTCCCGGCCAGACTGCAACGGCGAGAAAAGGGGCCAAACGTTGAAGGAGCCTCGCGCAGGCTCACCCGGCTTAGATCCTACTTGAGTTGCCCGCAAGGAAACGGTTTTCCATACTCACGTTTTCCTCCCCGACGCTCCCGTCGCCCGTTCCTCTTCCGCCTCCTCCGGCAGGGAGATGGGCTCTTCCCCCAGGTCGATCTGCCCGCAGTCCCGCGAGGTCAGGCTGTTCGCCTCGGACTCAGCCCTGGGGAGAAAGCGGGCTTTGAAGCCAGATCTTCCTCAGGATCGAGCCGCCTGCCTCTTCGCCAAGCGCTCTCTCCGCTCCCCCCCCCACCCGCAACCCCGCTTAAGGGAAGCCAGTCGGACCGGGCTCCGGGACAGCCGAGCCACCCCGCCACGTTCCGTCAGCGCCACGCTCAGTCCGGCAGGGCAAAAGGCGGCGAGGCAGCAGCGCGCNCGGGAGGCGGCGCGTTCGGCGGCCAGTAGGCAGCCGGAGCTGCAGCCCAAGTTGGAATCTGGGCTCTGCCGCCGAAGAGCCGTACAGTCTGGGCATGCCTACTGGCTCGCCCCCTGCAAGGCTCTTAGCTGTAAATGACGCCGGGCGCCCGGACGCTTCCTGCCCGCTGCGAACTTTCTTTTCTCTGTATTTATGTATCGTTGGCCCTTTTTTCTTTCTTTCTTTCTTTCTTTCTTTCTTAAAAAGACAGATATCGTTAGCAGCAACAACGTTCCCCAAAAGTTGCGCCAGAACTAGGAAAAGCGGACCGTTACTTGCGGGGGAAACGGGGGCGGGAGGAAATGGGCGGGTGTGAGTCCGAGCGAAGGAGACTAGTGGCGCAAACCAAGAAACAGATTCCCACGTGCGCAGGGCCTGCCCTCCTCGGCATGCTTGGCAGGAGTAAGTTCGGGACAGAGAGGTCCACGTTTGCCCTGCACCCAGCTTCCTTGCCGGGTGCCTGGCGGGCTTGGGCGGCTTGGGCGTTCCCGCGTCGAGAAGAACGCCAACTACAAGTGGAGTGGCAGCGCCGAGGATGAGGGCTGCTCGCCTGGGGCTGAACTGGTCCAAAGTACCAGGGACGGGGAGTGGGGAGAGACGTATTAAAGCGGAATTTGGCCCTCCAAGCTTTTGCGCATTTTGAGCACCGCCGTTGATGTATGCTTACTCAGAACTAAGACCCACTTTGTTCGGCAGGATTTACTCCCAAGCAAGTATGCGGAGGGTGGCAAGCCGTCTCTGAAGAGAGCCTCGTGTCCTGAATGAAGGGTGGGATAGATACATTTGCTTGAGTCAAACTGAGTTGGAAGAGCTACCTTTTGATGTGTCCCCCCCTCCCCAGGCCAGCTTAAAAAGAGGGAAAGGGCAGATTTCCCGGGCGAGGTGCCTTTCTTCCTAGCAAACAGAATTGGCAGGTTGTTTTACTGAATGGGAGGGAGGAATTTACGAAAATGTCCGAAATATTTTGAATTGGATAGATACATCCAGAACTTTGGCGGTTTTCTGCATTCCAAACAAGGGGTTAAAGCGGTATGCTGGTTCTTTCCCTTTCGAAATTAGTTTCCCGGTGAGGTTTCTAAAACGTCTTTTCTTGCCCTGCCGTTTACCAAACTGGAGAAGCGATGTGCGGGGGTGGACGCAGATTTCGTTATTTTTTTTCCCAATGATTTCACGGTATTTTCATTGGACTCCATTATAAATTAATCTTCACTTCTGCCGTCTCTATGGTTGCAGCAACAAATCAATTGCCCATTTGGGGTGGGGAGAAATATCCGTTAATTAAAAGATATACATATGCAAAATCAAATTTCATCTTTATACATACATACATACATACATACATACATACATACATACATTGTAAAACTCTCAGGTTAGGACTTCAAGATTTTGATTTAGTACAAGGAGCAGGGGTCCAAGGCACACATTTCACGAAAGTGTCAGGTTTTTCTCAAATCCGTAAATCATATTACACCCCTGCACCTTAAAAGTCATGGGGAATAATGGTAACTGGGATCTGGATTAGGGATCTGCATCCATTTTCAATATTGAGCACAAAGACCTTTCAAATTCATGATTACATTACACATCTCTTTTGCTGTTTCACTAAATGTGTACACCGGTCTTCTCTATTCCGATTAACTAGAACAGCAGATTGAAGAATTCTGAGGCCACAAAGGGGTTATACAACCAACCTGTGGTGGTGGGGCAATAGATAGGGTTGTAGACTAGCCATACCCAATCAAAAGCAACACTGGAGCAGCATGCATTTCCCTAGTGAATTATTAAATCCCACCATCTGCTAGAGGGAGGTGAGGAACCCAGTGCTGAGTTGTTACTTCAGCACCATGGACAGCAGCATGGCTGATGGCATGCAGCTTGTGCTCAGCATGCTATATTAGCAATCGCTCAGCATTTGGATGTCTGCATAAGGCTGAGTTACTATCATTAGTCCTTCAGAATATCCTTTGCTCTAGTCACACAGACTTTCTTCATTTGTATCTAACCATAGCACAAAATAACCAGGCATTTTTCTGTCCTGTTCCCATGACCTTGCCTTCATCTCATCCCCAAGTCGTGAGTGAGATTGCATTAAGTTGTCTTTTGCTACATTACGCATTTAAAAAGTATTTCCCCCATACTCCAATGCCATTCAAGTACAGCATTAAAATGTGGGGAATCTGTTTTTGCCACTTCTTGTATTGGAGAGAAGTTAGATGATTAGCAATGACTGGGAAAAGAGACAGAAGAGACGTGATTGGCCTGGTGGAAATAAATATCACGCAGGTATTTTTTTCCCATGGACTCAAAGACAGATGAAGAGCATCAACTCAGTAGTACAGAAAGGCACGTGGTCTTATTTTGCTACAGTTGATAATAGGTCACCATCCTCCAAAAAGCCCATTAAGAGCCATGGTGGTGCAGTGGTTAGAATGCAGTACTGCAGGCTAGTTCTGCTGACTGCCAGTTGCCTGCAATTTGGCAGTTCAAATCCCACCAGGCTCAAGGGTGACTCAGCCTTCCATTCTTCTGAGGTNAAATGAGGACCCAGATTGTTGGGGGTGATATGCTGACTCTGTAAACTGCTTAGAGGGGGCTGTAAAAGCACTGTGAAGTAGTATATAAGTCTAAGTGCGCTACTGCACATCTGAATTTGAAGTTGAAAGACCTTAATCACTGACACTTTTCCAAGAATGGAGAAATGCTCCATCCAACCAAATAATGCCTAGCCAGCAGACATCACAAAGCATTTAATTCCAGTTCATCTGAAAAAGCCTTTCTGTCCCCACCTCTACCCCACATAGTCTCAAAGCCATACCCCTCAAATGTACCAGAGAAATTATGCTACAAAATAAATAGATTATTGACTACCATTCCCAGCCTACATTTTATTGAAATAGACCTTGATGAATAAATGGAATATTTTATAGTTTGGTTTATTTGTTTATAATGTTGGTTAGAGTAATTTAATTTACAGATGTTTTTGTTCTACCGGTATAATGGCTACTCAGAAGGAAATGAATGGAGTTTTTAGTAGCTTATTTAGTAATAAGCAGCTATTAATTTCCAACAAATTGTTGTTTCACTTTAATTATTGGATGGATCCTAGATGAGCCTAGATCAATTCGTATTTTACTCATATCTGCTTGGAATGAGAATGAATGTATGGATGAGATAAGATGTGCCCTTTGGCACTAACATCAGGAAACTTGATCTGTCTTTAGGGGCCCTCTTGCGTGTGTGTTCATACACAAAGATTTGTTGTACTCATATAAACACAAATTTGTTGCAATGCAAACCCAGTAAGCAGAGATCTTTTTGCTACAAATAAATAAACACACAAGAGGATTGAGCTATGTGGAAGCAAATCTCAGATTGTCAGTATGGTTGAGTAAGCACTGTTATTAAAAAATAATACAAGTTATCTTGCCTTTGTTCCAAGAATTGAGTTGAGACCACTTGAAACAAGTCCTGAACTTGGTGTTCTTAAGAAATAATGGATCTGGTTATCTTTAAAAAAATCTATTTTTTGTTATTCTAAGCTATGCTCCCCTCTCTCCCTTCTACAGTCTGGTTAAATTCTCTTTCATTTATATCAGGGATTTTCAATGGGGATAAAGGCCTAGGGAGTGAGAGGGGGGGAGAAAGGCAGTCACAAGAACTTAGGTGGGAAATATTTTTTTTTAAAAAAAAAAATCTTTGCCCAAGCAAAATGGAAGTACTGTCAAAACCTATCTGGGATTTTGTTTTACATTTTGCTTGTGTAAGCCATCTGCAGGTTTATGCAAACAAAGCAGGAATATGTTTTGACAGTGTTCTTTGTCCATGCAAACCCATGACGATTGCAATGCCACCAAATGTGAGAACCCCTTTGAGATACGTTGATTATTTAATTATGGAAAGCAAGTTGCATATTCATTTCTTGCCCAGTGGAATCCCAGTGGAATCATTAGTTTGATCTGATGAGGATGCATGCAATCTTTTTTACCATTTGAGGAAACGTGATAAGCAAAATAAATAATCTCAGACTTACACAATAGAAATAAATGCTGATCCCCTCTGTCTATTCCAACAGGTACAAGTATATGATTATTTATAAAAATAGGAAAAGGTAACCTACACATACAACAGGCCCCATTGGCTAGTAAATAAATAAACAATTGACTACCAACCCAAGTCAACACATTATTGAAATAGACCTTGCTGAATAAATAGAATATGAATTTATCTGATGTACATTATTTCATGCAGAGGTTCTTATAGTCTGGAAATGATGGAGAGCATCATTTCCATGATGGCAGGGGCTAAGCAGGAAAAGAAGGAAGGAGCCAGCTTCTGCCATGATCCAGGTCTCTGGGAGTTAAAAGAACTCAGAAATGGGGTGAGGGTGATGGAGACAAAGTCTCTTTTCCTTCCTTTCATGGTCCCTGACAGATCTCTTGTCTTTCTACTCTATTTCTGTGACTTGTTTTCACTGTAAGCCTATCTGTCTGTAGAGATTCTCAGTCATCTGGGTCATGGTTGTCCCAAAGGTGCTTTTTTTCAGGAGGCAACTGGTCTTTCTTGTTTTCTCTTTGAGGACATTTTGTTTCTCATACAAGCCTTCTTCAGCTCTGACAGGATCATGGGGAAAGGAAGGATTTATGTTCCTTGCAGACAGCTGGTTATTTGTATCCTTTTAGAGAGTCATTGACTTGGAGATATATCTATGTCCTCAAGGTCACCTGAGTAGTACTCCTGGTTCCTGTAGTCTGAAACCAGGAGCATTATACTGTACACCATTTGGGATGAACACCCTTTGAATGGTGTGGAAGTAGGAATGGATTTCCAGAGAAAAAAATTGCAACAACAGAAACCAGGAGCACTACTCAGGTGACCCTNNGGACACAGATAAACCTCCAAGTGTTTCAAGACCCTAGTTGAAAAGGATAAAAATGACCAGCTGTCTGCAAGGAACATAAATCCTTCCATTCCCCATGATCCTGTCGGAGCTGAAGAAGCTTCTTGGATGAGAAGAAAAACATCCTCAAAGAGAAAACAAGGAAGTCCAATTGCCTCCTGAAAAAAAGTACTTTTGAGTGTAAGCCTATCTGCATTTTCTTGATCCATATACATTCTCAAATCTCGTAGATTTATTCAGACATGTGAACCTACACTTACATCTCTGGTGCTTGGATCTGATTCATCATTTGGATCGTTCTGACATGTCCCATATGTTTAAAAGTCTTCAACCATATCTAAGTCCCTCAAATGACTGGATTCTTCAGTGGAGAATTTGCTGTGATTTTTCCACTAGAGTTGAAAAAGTATAACATGCCTATATAATTTAAAACTGCTCCAAAATGTGGCTGAAACTAAGATGAAATCTATAAACACTCTCATATATTTGGCATATTTATTCTATTCCCTGCCTTTACAAAGGATTAGCAAAAGATATTCAATAAATGGAAAAACAGGTAAGTAATTCAAAAAATTGTAATTATTACACAATTTCCAATAGACAATGTTATTCATTACTAATTTAGCCAAACACAGAGGTTTAATTACCATTAGGTAATTTTAATTAGCAGATTAATTAACTTATTTCATCTCAGAATCAATTCAGACATATCTGATAATAAACTATAATAATTTTGCATCAATAATGGCATGCACTGTATGTTTGTTATATGCAGGTAGGAAAAGCTTTCTAAACAATCTATGTCCACCCATGGCCATATCATTCTGTGACACAAGCATTATATAATTTAATTTGTGACATTTCTGAATAAAATGAGGAACAGTAAAATGTGAGGAGCCCCCACATTCTTTTATATTACTTGATATTTTCTTGCTCTCCAACTCAGGCAAAACCTTTAGGAAGCAATGATGGGTTTATCAAGAGACTTGTGAGTTCTAGTCCCGTCTTTCATACATTCACCCAGGTGGCTGGGTGTCTTTGGGCCAGTTTCTCTCTCAGCCCAACCCATTTCATAGGGTTGTTGTGGGGGGAGAAGGAGGAGGAAGAAATATTAGGTCTGTCTACCACCTTGAGTTGTTTAGAAAACCAGATTGGTTAGGGTACTACTGACCTAGAAACTAGGAGACTGTGAGTTCTAGTCTTGCCTTAGGCATGAAAAACTGGATGAGTGACTTTGGGCCAGTCATTTTTTTTGAGCCTAATCTTCTACACAGGGTTGTTATTGTGAGGAAAATAATAGAAGGAAGGCGCATTAGATATGTTCACTGCCTAGAGTTACTTATAAAGCAATAAAGGTAGGATAAAAACCTAACAATAAATTAAAAAATGCAGATATATGGAGATACTGGTGAAGCTTTGTCTCATTTATGTTTTACACTGGCCTGTGCTTGCCAAAAACTCTTCTTAGATAATTCTAAAGTTTGGAACAGTTCAGTAGGATTCCATCAGACAACTAAATTATCTGGAGAGCTGCTTAGATATTAATGTTTTTGTACTCAGGTGCTACATTTAATTGTGCTCATTGTAAAGAAGCTGTTATTTTAGTGGCTGTATTGCAAACGGCAAATACAAATGTTTGTACTGTGCTGCTTGTAGAACTATTTAGGGTTTGTGTGTGTGTGTGTGTGTGAGAGAGAGAATGCATGTTGTCAGCCATCTTGAAAGCTCTTAAGGGAAAATTGATGTGCATATTTTTAAGAATAAATCATACATAATAAATGAATGCATATACGGGACCAGTCATTTGCACTGGAATTATACATGATTGTACAGTAATTGAATGCAAGGGTGAAGATATCAGAACATCAATATTCTGACTGGGTTCACACATGCTAAACCATATTTGTTTAATCATCTTTGGTTGAATAAGCCACAGCTGGGTTTCAGTCCCACTCCAAGCCATGAATCGTAGGTTACAAATCACTGTGTCTGCTCACACTATATGTTAAGGCTGCATCCAGCAACCCCATTATGGTTCAGTAAGATGAATGCTTCCTGTCTGTAGCTGAAGAAATCAATACCTACCATTCAGAAGTATGTCCAGTTCAGTTTTTTTTTATTCATTTCCCAACAGCCAATAACAAGATCTTAGGCCTGAATGTACATTTTAAGCTGCCATCCTGCTGACAAAACAAATCAACTTTCATTGTGCCAAACAATGGCATTTGCCTTCTCAAAGCAGTTCACTTTGTGATGGGAACATAGTACTTCCTTGAAGCCTGATTGCATGTCCTGCTCTCACCTTCCATTATAGAAGAAAAGTTTTCTTCCTTCAGATGTTCCTTGCTTTGGGTCTGCTGCTCACAAGTTTTGATTTCACTGATCATAGTCCTCAGTTGCTTGCTGCTGGAATGGCACAACTTACCGCAGCCAACTCAATGTGGCCAAGTCACCCAGCCAAATCGCTGAAGCCAGCTCACCACAACCATTTTGTCTCAGGAAATTTGCCACAGACAATTTTCCACCAGACAGTTAACCACAGGACAATTTAACAATTCAATTTAATTATTTAAAATAAATTAAAAATAATTTAAATTTTTGTCATTCACATTTCATTTTGCCTCTCCGTTTGCATCCTTTCTATATTGATTCTGTTCCACCATTTCTTTGATATTAATGTAACTCTTGTCCTGTGTTGAGTTGGCCACAGTGAGTTGGCTGTGGTGAATTGTCATTTTCATTTCATTTTCATTTCAGTAGTCATGTATCCTGACCTATCTGTTGGTACTATTATTTGCAAGAAGGAAAGATGTTCCCTCAAATTGTATTTACTTACTAAATATATTTATCTATTAAATGTATTTATTTATTTATTGAATTGGTTTATTTATTAAATTTGTACACCATTGATCTCCCTCAGTGGTGACTCTGGGCAGCTTTCAGGACATAAAAAGATAAATAGAAAATTAATTACAATTTTTAAATGCATGTGCATTAAAAATTTTAAACTATGCAGAAAGCCAGAACCAAGGAGTTAGATGGGATGGGGATGAAGTCTTCTTACCCCATCAACCACCTCCAGCAGTGAGCATCTCCTTGGGGGGCCCCAAGCCACCTGGCAAAATAAGTTTTAATACTTTCTGGAAGGCCAAACAGTGGGACCAGTTCTCATCTCTGGTGGTAGAGTGTTCCACAGGGTTGGGGCCACAGTGGAAAAGGCTTTTCTCCTTGAACCCACCTGCTGAAATTCCTTACCATAGCAGGCCTGTTCTCATTCTAATGAAATGGCTTCTCAGATACTCTGAACCTATGCCCTATAGGGCTTTAAAGATGACAATCAACAGCTCAAATTGGACCCAGAATCAAATGGATAATCACTTCATCTCATGAAACAATGGTGTTTTATGTGCCTCCCTAAGGTCGCCCCCGTGAATTGTGTGCACCACTGTATTCTGCACCAGGGATAGCTTCTGAATACTCTTCAAGGGTAGCCCCATGTAAAGCACATTGCAGTAATCCAACCGAGAGATGACTAGGGCATGAGTGACTGTATGCAGGGCTTCATGCCCCAGATAAAGCCACAATTGACACACAACACAAAATTGTGTAAAGGCCTTCCTAGCCACGACTGCCAGTTGCTCTTAGAGCAAATCCAGGAGAACCCCCAGTTTTATACAAGGTCTGCATCCCCAAAGGACCTGCTCCATGCTTGGTCTCAGACTGAGAACAGATCTAATCAATTTTATCCATCAGGGCTTTGACTAATTCCTCTGCACAACCCTGTAAGTGATCGTCCAAGTCCTCCTTCCCAAGGTAGGACAAGGTGACCATGAACAGGGCCCTTGGGTGACACTCCAGATGCATTAAAGCCAGAGAAATAGTGGTGTTTCACTGCTCTTAATTGCCATACTGTAGGCCTTAACAGCAGCTTTTGACTCGTGTCTGGTTGGGTTTGTTCTTTTCCTTTAGTGGCCCTCTAGTCATCTTTTGGCCCTTTTCAGCACCTTCAGCTCCTTGATAAACCACTGGGAACTTCAGGAGCGATGAGCCAGGAGAGCGTGCACATGTATGATCCTGTCCAGGGCCTTAGCCACTTTCTGATTTCAGGTTGTGGCCAAAGCCTCCAGAAAGCCCTGCAGCAGAATCGTTGGGATGCCCCACAGCTCCTTCTGGAACCAGAATGGATCCATTAGTCACCAAAGGTGGACCATTCAAATAGGTCCTGCCTCCCTGCAGAAGGGGGGCAGCATCGGAGAATCTCATAGCCACCACATTGATAGAGAAGGAAATAATCTCATCCCTCTTTACACTAAAACAATCCCATTAGCCCAGCAAACAGGAACAAAACAACATGTATTTCTTATATGTCATTTGTACAATTTAATCTTTAGATAATATAATGGGACTAGAAAAAAAAGGTTTGCTTCTTAGAAAATTACACAGAATTGTACCTCCTCATGTCGCTTAATCAAAATTTGGAAATTAAAGTCCATCCCTGCTTAGACTAGTAGAATCTACTGGCTTCAACAAGTATTCAGGATCATCCTCAAGCTAATCTGAGTAAGCTTCAGTATATTTCATATTGGCTTAATCTTTTAGAAAGAATTAGACAGGGGTGGGATACTACCGGTTCTGCCCGGCTCTATAGAACCGGTAGCTCTGAAGAGCAGTAGACACTGAGCCGGTTCTGTGTCTGCTGCTGTTTGGCCCACTTGCCTGCCCGGGCTCTTACCTGNAAAAGAGGCTTTTCAAATGCTGCGCACCCATGTGCAGTGCTTTTCAGCTCTCTGGGCGGCACAGCTTAAGTTTTTTTTTACATGCGTGCACAGCGTGTGTCTAGCATGTGTGCGCGTGTAGCGTGCATGCGCGCACAAAACATAGTCACCGAACCGGTAGTAACACCGGTTGAATCCCACCCCTGGAATTAGATGGTACCCAATAAAAAGGCATACAGTACATCATCCTAATTTCAAAATGAAACCACTCTCTTCATACATTTCAAAATATATCGCTAAAACTTACAACCTGAACCCTTGTCAATAGCTGATTGTAAAATACAATTAAGACAATAAAACCAGATTTTTTTAAAATCCCATTTTGAAACTTTGGCATGCATAATCTCCCTTAGGTGTTTTTTTTTAAAGTGGAAATTAGGTATGAGGTAGAATTCTTCATTCATTTGTCTGTTTTTGTTACCGCAGTGCTATAGGACACTTTAATAAATAACACAGAGAACCACTTTGATGTAAAAGTTAAAGGCTCCAAGCTGGAAACCAGATAGACCACAAGTTCCAATTCTGCTGTAGGTACAAAAACAGGGGGTTAGCCGCTGCTTCTCAGCCCTAGGAAGACCCATGGCAAACCGCTTCCAAAAATGTTGCCAAGAAAACTTCACGGATTCACCCAGGCAGTCACCAGGAATTAAAACTGACTTGAAGGCACAAATGAATGGCATTGAAAGATAAAAGAAATAGAAGGAAAACGATTCCCCTTTAAAAAATAAAATAAAATCAGCCATGCTCTTAAAGACCAGATTGTGAAAAGCTTAGCAAGATCAAGCCTGGATAAGAGTACATCAAAAGCAGAAGGTTGCAAGCTAGACTGGAAAAGAAAACCAAAACAAGTACTATAACTTGTGCATTATTGTTGAGAAAATGCAATGAAAAGGGTGAAAATAAACTTGAGGGAGATTTCCCTACTTCCTGGCTGAAAGCGATGGATATCACATTGCATCCCACTAAACAGCGGCACCTCAGTTCTCGACTGCTTCAAAACTCAACAAATTTGGTACTTGACACATTTTGATGTGAAAATGTTGTCCAAGTACTCGGCCTTTATTTGGTACTTAACACACTGCTATAGGAACAGACAGGAACACACTGTGGGGAACAGACAGGAACTCAGCCATGCTGGGAAGGTAACTGCAAAAGGAGGGGGGATGGCCACAGAGGGTAGACAGGAAATTGATCATGATGGGAAGGTCACTGACATAGGAAAAGGGTTAGACAGGAAATTCTTCCCTGCCGAAACAAAGATTTACATGGTAAGTCACATGGTTTGTTTGGGACTCATCCTTTCTAGTACACATCACACCTCCCAGAACCAATTAACGCTGAGTACCAAGGTACCACGGTAGATTCCTTCTGTATTAGTGAGGCTGGTGATTGGACAGTATCTTTAAATGGAAATCTCTACTGTACTAATTATTTCCTCCAAAGTATGAAATCTTGACTAGCTACACACATGGTGCTCAGGGGTAGGATTCAATTTTTTAAACAACCAGGTCTGTAGGCATGGCTTAGTTGGTGGGTGTGGCTTGGGGGTCATGTGACTGGGTGGGCATGGCCAACTCAAGATCCCTCGTGTCAAGGGGCGCTTCGCTTGCCTGGCCTCTCATGATAGTGGGGATGCTGCAATGGTCACTTTTTTCAGTGCCATTGTAAC
>AZIM01003292.1:18175-29286 GCA_000516915.1 Ophiophagus hannah | reverse complement strand
GGTTAGACTAGAAGATCTCCAAGGTCCCTTATAATTCTGTTATTGTGAAAAGCTTTGACCATTCACTCAATTCCTGGGCATTGTGGTTTTGTCTTTTCACCTGTCCGAAAACATAGAATCAGTTTATTTGAAAGGGACAGTTCCCTAATAAGCTTTAAGATTTTTGGAAGTCCTCTTTTTTTTTTTGTTTCACCAATGACTGGAAAATATTTGGTCAGAACTAAGGGAGAATAGGGAGCAGAGTCAGTCCATCATTTGTCATCGTCCCTCCCCAACAAGCAATATGAAGCTTTCTTAGGAGGTGTGACTTCAATGGCAGTGACCATTCAGCACCTCATGATGTACTGATCATAAGGGACAAGCTGGTGAAGATTGATAATTAATGTTATCACTCCAATCGGTCTTTGTATAAATGAGCATTGATTTCACGCCATTCCTTCTGCTTTGCTTCCAGGCATTAGCATCCACAGGGACACTTAAGAGAGTAAAGAAGATAATCATGATCATGCATTCAAAGCCTTGCTCCTCTGTACATACATAATGGAAAAGATAAAAATAAATGTTTCCACGTGTTCTGACCAAGGCTTCCTGAGACCGTAATTAAGCCCACGCTTAGTTAAATCAACTCTTGTTTTATTTCAGCGCTGGGAATTATGTTCATTCTCAGCCTGTAATGAGTCCCAAACAGTCCCTCGAGATAAGCACTCCCCTTTCTCTCCTTTGAATTGCTGCCAACAATTGAAGTGCCAAATTAACTATAGAAAACCAACCGAAGTACAAAGTCCACACAGAGTTTCAAGGTTTAATCCGAACAGAGCTTTGCTTCCTGCAAAGGTTTCTCTACCTTTGCATGTCCTTTATACCTTAGCGGAGGGCAATCACCTCCAAGCCTTACTCCCGAGTTGCCTCTTTTGTCTCAGCTGCTCTTGCCTTCTAGCAGCTCTGCACACACACACACTGGGAACAGGCTCCCCTTGTTCCTCTGCATCACTGCTGCCAGACTCTGGAGGCTCCAGAATCAGCACACAACTCCCAGATGGTCCTGGCCNNNTCTCTGCATCAGATGCAGGACCCTCGTCCAAGTCCTCCCCAGACTCCCAAACTGGTCCCCGTTCTTCCCTACTGTCCGATTCTACTACTGTCTGCACAGGCTACCGGCGAACCACAACACCACGGTCCAGTTGTGTCTGACTCTAGGAGGTGGTGCCCGTCTCTGTTTCTTAGCCAAGAGAGCCAGTGCCTTCTGACATATCCGTAGCCATGTGGCCAGCATGACTATATGCCGAGACACATGGAACACTGTTAACTTCCCACTGAAGAGGTACCTATTTATCTACTTGCATTTGCATGCTTTTGAATGGTTGGGTTGGCAGGAGCTAGGGCAAGAACAGGAGCTCACCCAGTTGCATGGTGCTTGGGTCTTGAAAGTGGGCTGTCAGTTTTCCAACTGACAAGCTCAGTGTGTTTAATCAGTGGGAGGCTTTCAACCACACAATTATAATAATCATTTTGATGGCCCCCAACCCAAATGTCTCTACACATACAGCACATGATTTTTTTTTTACATTTTCCTCTTTTGGGGGGTTAGTTGCCTAGGTTCTAGGCTTTGCCTATCCCTAGAATATATTTCCTGTAAATAAAATCTTTGTTCTGTCATAAGCATGACAGAACTAATTCTAATTTGCTATAACTAATTATAATTTTAACAGACTTTACTCATTATTGCTCAGGTGAGATTCCCACTTTCAGGAATGTTGAGATGCACATAAAGTATGCTTGAATCTCCAACAGATCAATCTCATATAACCTCTTGGGCCTGACCTTTCAATTCTTTTCTTTTTGGTAAAGCCAAAAAGTTGCACTTCAGCTTCCATTCTACTTATCCAGAGTCCTGTCCACAGCCAGAAAAAAAATTGCTGAGTCATATGACAAAAATATGTGACTAAAATGTTAGTCTCTTTTACGACTTAGTGTGTTGCATGAACTTAGCCTACATAAGTCACTTTCTACATTTCAGTGTGTTCCTAATCCATGGTGTTCAGTGTTTCTAATCCAGTGTGCTGAGTGTTTTTAATTCCCAAACTGCAACATAGTTTAATATGTTGTGGAAACAGCATTGCCAACCATCATATTTTAGTTTTGCAGCTACCATAACAGCCACTTCATTTACAGGTAAGGTTTTACTTCGCATTATAAAGGTAAAACATAACTGTACTCTGAAAATTTACTTCATGATGAGGATATTATTTCTAGAAAAAGTACCAAATTGGTAAAGATCAAAGAGCTGCTAATTGTCAGAGCTAAAGAATCCCAGTGCTGTCATATTGCCAAGCTGACTGATGAGCCATTGTCTTTTCAACAGCAAATGATCTGATGCAGCAGTAGCTTTATAACTTAACCATTGTAATGTCATTATTCCACCTTGATGTACTTGAATATCACCATGTCTTTGATTTCGGTCATATAATCTTGTTATTAATCAAGGGTTGCTTTTATATATATATATTTCTTTGTGGTTGGAAAAAAAGATTCCTGAGTGGTTGGAAGTCTTTAATTTGGGCTGGTGTGAGTATGAAATCAGGGATAATAGTTATCCTGAAATTGTTGTATAGTAATAAATCTAGAATCTGAACATATTTTTGGATTGTTTGGATGGACAAATGCAACATCAACTCATAAAATATTTCTATGGTCTTNNNAGAGTTGCCAACAGAAAGGGAAGGGGGGAAAGGGGTTTGAAAGAGCAGTGCGGCAGCTTGGAAATCGAAAGTGCATTCCATAAATAGTTTTTCTAAAGATAGTAACTAGGTTAACTCCCAATAAATCCTTTTGAAGTTTTGGAAGTTTGGCTCGAGACTTTTGATTTAATTGGGATAACTGCTGGAATCCTGACATGCAATTAGTTATAGTTAAGTTGTTAATGGATGGGTCAGACCACACAGTGATTCCGATATCATATTCTCTGAAAAACAGTGAATTCAAGGAGAGGAATGAATTATTCCTATGCACATTCTTCAGTTCATTATTATCCTTACATTGTATTTTTGTCTTATTATATCACATCTTGATTTATCAACCTGTACTTTTTTACTATGCCATGTTCCCAACACTGAACCAGGATTAAAATACATATTTTAAAACTATTGCCGGAATCCTGACATGCAATTAGCTATAGTTAAGTTGTTAATGGATGAGTCAGACCACATAGTGATTCCAATATTGTATTCTCTGAAAAACAGTGAATTTGAGGAGAAGAATGAATTATTCCTATGTACGTTCTTCAGTTCATTATTATCCTTACATTGTATTTTTGTCTTATTATATCACATCTTGATTTATCAACCTGTACTTTTTTACTATGCCATGTTCCCAACACTGAACCAGGATTAAAATACATATTTTAAAACTGTAATTAAAATATGCATGTCTTTTTCAGAATTTCCAAACCAGGGTTAGATTTAGATTGATGTTCTATAATTGTTGGTTCTTATCCATATAGCTGGACATTACTGTATATAACATTATATATTACAAATATATAAAGGGCATCAGTTGTTTTGTAGAATTGGAGAATAGGTGCATGTCCTTAAGATGCCATTTCTATATTTTTAATAGCACTGTAATTCTACAGAGGCTCCCTAAATGGTTTATAAGAGAGGAAAATCTAGCTGGCGTAACTATTTCTCAGAACTGTTAGCTAATGGCCCTTTGAGCATAGAGAGAAACTGAAAAGGGAGGTTGGAAAACTAAGAATGTCATCAAGTTTGCATAAGCACTGAGAATCTTTTTAAGTGTGACGGAGCACAAGTTTAATAAATATAAACAAACTGAATTTTTATTTGCCACTCTGTGCTATCCCATTTCCTCCATCCCCTCACCAGGAAATCTGTTTATAAAATGCTTTGAATTGATTTATTAATTCCTAGAGCTGCTAAATTAATTAATTTAATCTTCAAAATCAACAGTTTATTTATAATACTTTATAAAATTATACTATTTAATTATACCACTTTGTGTATCTTAATCAGAGAGGGAGGACCTCTGACAGGTGTTGTATAGAATTGTAAATATGCATGCCATTAAAACCATAAGATTCATTTACAATAAGTTGTTGTGAAAGTAGTTCCTGTTTTTAAATACAGTATATTTTTTCTTTGCCCTTCAATATAATTTTATAATTAGGAGGAAGAGAAGATAAGCAGCATAAAAGTATTTCATTACCCAGAATTTAATTCTGCAGTACTTCCCTTGACTTTATGGAATATATGTGACAGTAACTTTTTCTTAGAATCAAATTGTTTCTTTTTCAGCTGACTTTTCAGAGCAAAATAATTTAATGGACAAATTCCATTTCATCTCAGCTTCCATCCAGGTAGAATTGAAAGATTTTTGCACGTGATTACCATAGAGAGAGGGAAAAAAATTCTACTTGTACCAGTATGATTCATCATCCCAATGCCTGATGATCTGATTTGTGACATAGGTATAAGGCATAGGTATAGGTATAAGCCCTTACTACCAAGTGGTGCCACTGATTTAAATATATGGATTACTGAGCAATCTGAACTATGGTATGAACAGCAGTTCCAAACTATCGATTTCTTTTTGTCACTAGTAGTGTTTCTTTCCAGTTCTGTTTCTTTCCACTTTGTTGTTTAATTTTAAACCTTTATACAGAGATGTGTATATGGCCTGTTGCACTACACACTTTTCTGGATCATGAGAAGAAGGAGATGTATACATTGAAGAAACTCTAGGCTTCTGGGTGAGGACCTGTATGGGTTAGATGTCCCTGCAAGCATCTCTATGAGGAAGGTACTTCAGTGAAATCAGTGGCCAGGAGACACTGGTAGGTTCTGGTAGGTGAAAATTTCTCCAGAAGAAAGAAAGATTGGGGAATGACCATTCTAGAGAGCTACTCCTTGTGAGGAGACCACAAGTCTCTGAGTTTCTTGTGGACAATCCTGAGCTGAATAGCTTGTGAGATGAGACAATACTAATGCCCAAAACCACTGTGCAGCCTTTTTTGTCTTTAACACTTTAGTCACAAGCAGCTCTCCATAGTTATAGTCAAACAGTCTGATTCACATTACTTTAATCTTCTTATTTTGTAAAGTCTACCAATTCCTTAATAATAAACAATCACTATATCCTCAAATCCAGTCTATTTTTCTAATTAATTTTGCTGTTTTCAAAGGCAACTTAGATTAAAAAAAACATTTTATTTTTCTAAAATTATTGTTCCACTTATCTGTTTAAAACTTTCTTCAATCAATCTTGTTATGTATTTTGCTTTTAAAATATAATATTTTGAGATATTTCTTTATCTTCTTAATTCCAAACAGAAGACAACTTACTGATGTTTTTGTTTTTTTTCTGCTATTCTGAGCATTTCTTTTGGGTTATAAATTAATTATATCCAAAAGTGGTTAAGAAACTGAAGTTTTTTTTAGCAGGTGATTTAATTTAGTTGCAATTGCAATCCCTATCGGAATACTATGTAAGATACAAGAATATTTTTTTCTAACAAAGTTAAACAGAAGAAGATTCCATTTATGTAGCTTAAATTGGAGAGGGTGATTTTTTTTACTTTTAAACAAGAAATGGAATTGTTCTGTATATAAATCCTCAACCATATCTAAAACTTATATTGACTGATGATTATGGGGGATATGTTGGGGTGGAAGTTAATTTACAGTGGGCTAATATTTGACAATTTTCAGATTTGACAATCTTTGGGCAATAGAAGAAAGAAAGCGATGACAGAGAATGAGGTGGTTGAATGGAGTCACTGAAGCAGTTGGTGTGAGCTTAAATGGACTATGGGGGATGGTAGAAGACAGGAAGGCTTGAAGGAACATTGTCCATGGGGTCACGATGGGTCAGATACGACTTCATAGAACATAGAATAACAGAGTTAGGAGGGACTTTGGAGGTCATCTAGTCCAACTCCCTGCTCAAGCAGGGAGAGTCTATGCCAAATATTAGCCTCTTCAAAACTAACAACAACAATATTTGACATTAGAAATGTTTTCCCCAAATGAAAATAAAACAGTATTTTATAAAAGACATTTGGATAAATTATTAGACATTCAGTGTGAAAATTAGTTATCTCCTGGGAGATTGGAATGGGGTGATCTCCCCACAATTTCACAATTCTTTCCTGTATTTTGCACAATACCTTGTCATTTTCTCTAGATCTCTTCTTTTCATGTTTTAGTCTATAAACAAATCTTTAAAACCCCATCATTCAAATTTAAGAAAAAAACAGTAAGAACTATTAGAAGCAACAAACTGAAAATATTAATTTTTAATCCCTGCAAATGATGTCCCACAAATTAATTTCTTATCATAGTCTCATTGTCTCCCTATAACAGCATACCTTACCGCTTTCTTGAAAAAAAAAGGTTCTTCTTGTTAAAACTTATCCACAAACAGATCTTTAAAACCTCATTATTCAGTCCTAGTCAAGAAAAATCCATTAAAAGCTATTAGAAAAGAATGGCTCATATACAATTTAACTATGATCCCATTTTATAAAATCTTAGTTTCAGTTTCTATTATTTCTTTTAGGTAATCCTACAAAAGCTGGTTTCTTCTCTCTTTTGTTTTTCTCAAGAATTCCTTCATAGATATAGCATATCTCTAAGTAAGAAAATTGTCCACGTCACTTTCTGAGTTAAGATCCACTTATTCAAGTTGATTTTCTAGTTTATTATTTGGGTGCCCCTTCATTTCTGGAGCCCTTCAGAGGAGTGGAGTACACAGTAAGAAATAATTGAAATATAATTGTGCACCAAAGACGAATGTGTAATTGCTAAAATATATAAACATTTGTTGAAATTTGAAACAGAGGAAGAATGGGTTAATGTATGATAAAGTGGGCTATGCATTCTGGTTATAATACATACATGAATCAGTGGGAAAATATGTGGCTGTGTGTTTTTGATAATTTTGAAATTATCTGGAATGTATTCAGGCACTTCAAATGTATGTTAAAAATGTGAACAACATGAATCGATCCTTTATCATGCTTGGTGGACATGTTAAAAAAAAAGCTAAACAGTTTTGGATGAAACACATACTTTGATAGAGAGGATTTTAAAGACTAACATTCAACTGAAGCCAGAACTTTTCCTATTAAGTCTGATAAATAAGGTCCAATCTGGATCAGACATGGGAACCAGAGGTTTAATCTTCTGAGATTTCAGACTCCTGTTGGAACCCATCTTCAGGGAATTTCACTGATAAACAGAAAAAAGGTCAAGGAACAGATAGAAAAAAGGTCGAGGAAAATTATTCCAATATATGATTACTGCAGCAAGATTACTATCTACACAAAGACGGAATGGTTCATCATTGTCCACCATGGAGAAATGCTTAATGAAATTGACAGAACTTGCTCAGATGGACAAATTAACTTCTTTTATTAAAGAAAAGACCATACCTGCATTTATTGGGGCTTCGCTTGGCCCCGGGTCTCCGCTCCTTTCGCCGCAATCTAAAAACCTGGTTGTTTGAACAGGCCGGTCTGGACTGATTTNGGCCCCCGATCTCCGCTCCTTTCGCCGCAATCTAAAAACCTGGTTGTTTGAACAGGCCGGTCTGGACTGATTTCTGGGGTGGGTTGATGGGTTATTTTAATGGGTTTTAAATTTGGGCTTGTTGATTGTTATTTAATTCGGCTTTTATCTTTATATCTGTTTTTAGTTGTGAGCCTCCCCGAGTCCTTTGGGAGATGGGGCGGCATACAAGTCCAAATAATAAATAAATAAAATAAATATTGGTGACTGGAAACTCCTTATGGACTTTTGGCATAAAAATGGGGGGGGGGAGAACGTGATTTATAGTTTTGATGATTAGATAGGATAGATTATAGAATTATGATGTAACTTTAGAGAGAGAGGTTAAATATAATTGTACTTACAACTGCTGTGAAAAAAATATCAAAAGTCACTTCTTTATAACTTTATATATTTCCTTCTTTATATCTTTCTCTCTTCTTTTGCCCTCTTCTGTTTTTTCTTATTGCACTTTTAGCTTTTTCTTTTATTTCTCTTTTTATTCTGTGTTCCATTTTAGTTTGCATTAGTTCTTACTATTGCTATTAAAACATTCAATAAAAATTATATAAAAAGAACAAGCTCTAAAGAACCACCAATAGACACAGCTAATTAAGCCTGAGGAGGTTAGTTTTAGCCTCAAACAGATCAAGTCTTGACTGTAACTAAACCAACTCTCCTCAGTCAATTAATTTCCTGTGTGACAAATAAGCTACTTAACTGAAGGTTAACTGCCTATTCTGACATTCATTATTGAGACCAAGTCCTTGGAGAATTCCTAGAAAAAGCCCAAGGCCTTTCATTTTTGATGGCCATTTCAATTTTTACATCTAGATGTGTGAACACAGAAAATGGAATAATTCAATCACCATATAGTTATTGAAGAAACCTGGACAATGTCATGAGTGGATGGGAAATGAAACAAGGATCTTGTTTGAAAAAAAATCACAGGTTAACTGCAGGAGCAAAATTTGAAACAGAGACTGTCTCATAAGAATATTGGTGTGCTTGCAAAGGTTTTGTGTGAACTAGGTCTTCATAGCTTGTTCAAGAAACCAGGGAATACCAAATTGTGTGACCCAATCACTATGTTGGAAGTATCCCTCCCAGGTAGGTCTGTCATAACTTTGAACAGTTCCTAAGCAACCAGTCATAGATCAATAGCCCTAAAGACAAATAGAAACAAGCCTCTTTGCTCTCCCCAAATCATCATCTGGATCTTTGCTGTCTATATCTGATAGCTCTAGAGTTAGGGTTAAGATCAGGGATGGGATTCTCCCAGTTCGGACCAGTTCGGGTGAACCCCTCAATTGGCTCTGAACCAGTTTGCTCTGACCAGCATGTGGGCCTGCCCGCCTGCCCCTGCTCTTTCCTGTACTTTATGTCTTTTTGTTAGAGCACAGCTGATTCGTACAGCAGTGGTTTGCTGCACCTCAGCTGTTTTCTTTAGCTGCAGTTGAAGGTAAGTATTAGCTTTTTAAAATGGGGAGCATGCGTGCGTGTGCCCACAAAGCACATGCTCACTGAACTGGTTGTTTTACTGATTGAATCACACCCCTGGTTAAGATTAAGAGCAAATGGTCTAGCAAAGTAAAGATTCAGGCTTCACTTCTCACAAGAATTTCTTAGCAACAAATTAATCAGATTCCTTGAAGTAGACATAGTAACATAGGGTTCTCTTACTATAGGAATTTTGAATAAAACTGCCTCTTCGTGGATAACTCTTTCATCTTATCAGCTGCTAACCTAAGGGGAAGACAAGACAGATTCCAAAATAGCATTAATGACAACAATTCTGGAATTGGGCATTTGGCCAAGTTGTCATTTCCTCACTATCATCAGTCTATTCTCAAAATGGCTGTCTAGCAGCTGCAGTTGCTGTTGGGGACAAAATCTAAATTGGATTTAATTTGATTCAAATTGCACTAAGGTTACATTAAACCACAAACAGTTAGCATCATGATTCCATTGGATCTAATAATTTTCCTCATTGATCACTTAAAATATTCCAATTTTCCTTAAATTGCACCCTTATACTTGAGGGTTACTCTCCTTTGCTTTGGTAAATCCATTCCTAGACCTAGCATTAGGCTATCATGTTCTCGAGTTCCTGCCATGCCTTTCATGGCAGGCACATTCACAAAGCAAGAATTACTTAAATTTTTAGAAAGATATTAATTGCTAGTTAAATATAATAGAATCTTTAAATCTACCAAAGTAATACTCCCGCGCTACTTATAATTAATGGAATTAAGGTGGAATTACACCAAGTCCCTTTCTTACATTTCTCTGGATCCACTAATCCTTACTCTACCAGTCCTATTTCCTCCCTTAACTCTCTTGTGCTCTTCTCTGTGCTTCCACGGTCTGTTGGCCATGGAACATTGCAGCTGTTGAGGAAAGACCACTGGCATAACTTGCTTTGACCCACTGATGAGCATTAAGTAGCTATCATTACAATTGCTGACAGTTTGTCAAAGTGGTTCTACTTTGCTCCACAGTTTTGTGGAAAATGTTCTGCTATCTGATGCTCTGGTGCATTTATCCTCTTCTGATAAACCTACCCCTACCCCCCCACCCCCATTTGCCAAATCTGGAGGAGATAAATGGGAGATGGATAAGAGGGACAATCCCATTCGTTACCTCCTTTTGCCCACAAACCTGAAGGGACCTAATATAGGAGACTCCCTCAAGCTTTAAATCAGATTTGTTTTTCAACAGCCTACATTAAAGGATGAATCCCTAGCTACATTTTCTGCCTGAAATCTGAATTAAGATTAAATGTGTGGGTCCTTGTAATTCTCTTAGCTTTCCTCTTTTAAAACTGATGATGTGGCTGTGATACAATCATGTCCTGTTAGCTGGAATGAATGTGTCACATCATGGTTTATAGACTCTGATCACATGGCAGTACAATTTGATGACTAATAAACGAACACCAGAGCCTCAAAACGATGGTTTGATTTTATTAAAATAGCTTGTTTTTGCCAGTTAAAAACATAACAAAGCAATCTCCTCCTAATCACTATTAATGCCTCTGGCAGTCATGGTAATAGCATTAATCATGAATGGGCTCATTTGGAATATATTTAATACAGTCTAAAATTGTCTAGTAATTTAAGAGTCATCACTGGAATGCTTTTTGCAAGAACGATATATGGCTTGGTACTTTGGAATCATTTCATGCATAAAGCTTGCATGAAGGCAGACTTTGAAAAGAGAAACAAATCAGTATGTTGTGATGAGACTCCCCTTACAGAGGAGCTCTTTCCAGATTCCTTTTATTTTAAGCATTTATGACATTAATCACCATCATTTATTGGTGTTGTACCAATAGAATCACAATCACTATATAGAACTGAGTAGTGTCATAAAACTGATTGAGATGTTGCAGAGTAGTTAGAATGTAGTATTGCAGAATAACTGCTCACAGCCAGGAGTTTGATCCTGGCCGGCTCAAAGTTGACTCAGCCTTCCATCCTTCCGAGTTCAGCAAAATGAGGACCCAGGCAATAGGCTGATTCTGTAAACTGCTTAGAGAGGTCTGTA
>AZIM01003291.1:153300-169595 GCA_000516915.1 Ophiophagus hannah | reverse complement strand
CTTGGCAACCGGTTCATATTTATGATGGTCACAGTGTCCCAGGGTCATGTGATCCCATTTTGCAATCTTCTGACAAACTGGAGAAACCAGATTCACTTAATAACCAGGTTACTAACTTATCAATTACGGTGATTCACTTAACAACTGAGGCAAGAAAGATTGTAAAATGAGGCAAAGCTCACTTAACAAATGTCTCAAATAACAATGGAAATTTTGGGCTCAATTGTGCTCATAAGTTGAGGACTATCTGTAATTAATAAAATACAAATCTTTAAAAAGTGAACATTAGTTTGCTTGAATACTTTTGAGCAGTGAGAAGTGTGTTGAAGATATACAGGTAGTCCTCGACTTACAACAGTTCTTTTAGTGACCATTCAAAGTTACAGTGGCATTGAAAAAAGTGACTTACGACCATTGCAGCATTTCCATGGTCACATGATCAAAATTCAGATGCTTAGCAACAGATTCATATTTATGACAGTTGCAGTGTCCCGGTGTTAGGTGATCACTTTTTGCAACCTTCTGCCAAGCAAAGTCTTAGGGGAAGTCAGATTCACTTGAGAACCATGTGACTAATGTAACAACTACAATGATTCATTTAACAACTGTGACAAAAAAGGTCATTAATGGGACAAAATTCACTTAACAGCTGCCTCACTTAGCAACAGAAATTTTGGACTCAGTTGTGCTTGTTGAGTCAAAGACTGCCAGGAAACACTTCAAAGCAAATACCTTCTCCTTCCAAGTATACTGTCGTGCTTCAAATTTGTTATGCAGCTGTAAATATGATAGCATAAATTAGTTAATATTTTGTGGGCAACAGCCTTATGCACCATTTCAACAGACCAGGAAATCTTATGAGATGTTTTCACAGAAATTACATATCTCTCTCTTTAAGTTGCATAGATTACTATTTTGACTGCCTGCTATTTAATGCTTCATTCAACAATATTAGAAGATTCCTCCTTAAAATAAAACTCTTCATGTCCCACCAACAACACCACAAAGTGGTCTTACTAACTGTTGTTAAAGATAATTGCACAGACATCCAGTCTTCTCTGAAGGCAGCCAAATTTATATTTAGTTCTAGATCTAAAACTGTTTTTTCTTCTTCTCACAAGTCTTGCTGTACAAATAGTGTGCAACACTGCACTTCATTCATGATGTTGGAGATGATACAGTTGGAGATAGGATCTACCCAGTTCACACACTGACCACTTAAGCTGTAGCAGGTACATCCTTTCCCTCTGGTCATTACATGTCCCTTTTGATTTGAGCTGCTAGAGACACACACAGAAAGTTTTAAAAAATGTGAATCAACTTGTGCAAAATTTTCTACAAAAGCAGACTAATGTTTGACAGATGGACACTTAGCCATCTGCCACTAAGCCATCTCCTCCCCAGTTTCATTCCTTGTTAAAAAACATGACTAGTGAATATTTTTCTTGTGGGCTCCTGATATTTGATAGCAGGACACATGAATCCTTTAGGGAACTCCATCAAATGCTTTCTTTAACTTTTTCACATAAAAACTATGAGGACAGTACCACTCCCTAACAAAATATAAAATTAGGATTTATTTCCTTCAAACTAGAAGAAAATAATTTACAAGAATACAATTATGAGGAACAACCATTGGTCCCATCTGAGCAACTATTTATATCTGGGGAAACCATATTTTTATTACTGTACATTTTGGCATGTAATCAAGAGCCACAGTGAGTTGTCAGTGATGAAATAATAACACACTAAGGGAACAGATTTCTGTCAGATTCTTACTTGAAAATATGCATGGTTGAACTTTGGCTCTCTTACTACATGTATTCTATCACTTTATTGAGATACGTTTTCAATCCATGTTTTATATTTTGATTCTGATTATAATAATAGCAATAGCACTTAGACTTACATACCGCTTCACAGTGTTTTACAACCCTCTCTAAGCAGTTTACAGAGTCAGTATATTTTCCCCAACAATCTGGGTCCTCATTTTACCGACTTCGGACGGATGGAAGGCTGAGTCAACTTTGAGCCGGTGAGATTTGAATTGCCGAACTGCTGGCAATCAGTCAGCAGAATTAGCCTGCAATACTCCATTCTAACCACTGCGCCACCATGGCTCTTAATTATTTATTGTATTAATATATATTAATAATTCTAATTATATCTATCATATCCCATATTTCTAAAGAATTCACATTCACAAATATGTAAAGACTACATAACTAGTTCTTTACGTAAACAAATACCATAGAATGGTATTTTAATGGTAACACATGTTTATGCAATTTTGTGCATGGAATATTTTTATTTATTATATGTACATGTATTATGCTTTTCAGCTATAATTAGAGTTCAGGTTAGATACATATTATTAAGGAATGAAAAGCCTTACAATCAGCCTACTTATTGTGAAATGCATTTTGTATGGCTATGATCTTGTGGGCTAAAACAGGCAAAACAGCTAAAAAGATTTTAAATAATGGTACATGGATAGTATAGTGGAAGTCTAAAGAGAAACATTTGAAAATGCGATAATGCACCATGCACTCATTTTTCTGTCAACTGAGTACCAGTATCTCCAGCCTGACTATAGTGAAGTTCATTTGATTGGCTCGCATCCAATCCAATACACATCACGTATCAATTCATTCTGTCCAATTTTTCACCTACATCTGCTAAAAGGAGAAGTTGAATATAGGTTTTCTGTAATCTGAAAATTATGTATATATGAAAATAAAATTGGCCTAAATGCACACCCATCTACTCTTACCATATGCATCACAAAATCCTCACTATGCAATGTGAAAGTGTAGATATCATTGGCCTTTGATGGTTGTCATGAAAACATAAAAACAATTTGGCACAGATAGTGACTCCTTTCTAGGACAATAGCATTTTGGAACCAGGCCCCAAATCAGCAAGAAAATTTGCATAGACTACAGACTAAATATTGTGTTATTACCATGTATATTCTGTTATTTCAAGAGTCATTGATCTGATACATAGCTTCAAATCGAAGAACCATTAAAAATGAAATGGTTTTGGGTTTAAGTCCCAATAGATTATAGCACATCATATTTGGTATACAAAGTCTATTTCCTTTGTTCATCCAGATTTTTGTGATATAAAATTAGGTCATCCTGGATCAATTCTAGGTTGAAGTTGACTTTAGTGGCTTCTAATTTAGAAGCAATACTCAAGAGTTCCTATTAAGATTGTAGTTATGCTTCTTTGAAAGAGGAATTAAGAAGAAAGAAAACCTAATGTCTCATCTTTATTCCTTTGGCTCCCTACTACCTTGCTGTATGTGTTTCTCTGTAAAATAATGCCTTGCTACCATTCTCTCCATTCTGATCTCTGAACATGCAAAGACAGAATGCTATGAAGAGAATTAACCTACTATATAGACACTCTAAGATTAGCGAAGAGTTGGGCTGCAACTCATAACACATTTACTTTAAAATAAGATTTGTTGAATTTAGTGGGACTTTTGAATGCAGCATGATAGTAATGTATCTGTTTGAAAATGAAAAGCTACTAAAATTAATGCACTGAGCTGTATAAGAAACTGATCAAAGTTTATAGAGAAATTTGGAAATTGAATCAAGTTTATAATTTGAAAATTAAAACACCTTTGTTGGAATTGTGAAAGGTATTGGTTAGGACAGTAACCAAAAATAGATAATTTAATTAATTTTAGATGTAAAAGTGATATCCTACAGAGAGAATTAATATTAATATATGAAAGCAGATACAAGTAGACTTATGACCAGATATTCTTATATTGTCATAATGTGCTATGCACGTGAAATATATTTTGTTATATACAAGTAAGACTAGTAGGTGACTCATGTCCAGTTAAAGGTAAGATTGGCCTTTAAACAAATAAATGGTTCAAGGAAGATCTCGATAATTCTGTATATGTAAAGTTAGGAATGGATTGTTCCATGTTTATCATTATGTTTCCTGACCTAATAGCCTTTATATTTAGTTGTTATTGTTGATTGTACCCAGATTCATCTGGAGTCAGATGGTCTTATAAATATGATTTATGAATGAATAAATAAAAATAATGAAATAGGCCAGATCAGATATTTCAACCAAGATTTTTCATTACACTTCACAAAGTATATAACATTTTCTAAATGATTTATAAAAATTTTAAGTTATCTTGCAGATATTCTCTCAATCTAATAAGCATAATTTAGTTTAGATCCTAGCTTAATAATTTTATGTAGTCTGGACTTTGCCATGTTGCAAAGATAAAATGAACCATTTATTGCAATAAGACAATTTAACAATTTTATACATTTTTCTACTATTGCCATTCATATTCCAGTTTTATCTAATCTTAAAAATAGCCTAGAATAGCTAGAATAGATATACTGGGTGGAATAATTTTGTATGGTATACTTAGTTCTGTCTTTAATATATGTTATGCAATGAAATTTATAGCCATATATAATAATAGTGAATTCAAGCCTCTATAGGTCCTGTCTGCAACAGAAAGTTTTTGCTAGGCTTTGGGAAATTTCAAGGTCTGTGTAAGTAGAAAAATGTATTTTTAAAAGCACTGAAATAGTTGTCACATAAATATTGAACCAACTAGTAAGGAGGGGTGAAAAGCCATAGGAAAGAAGAATTAAAGGAAATATCCCAAATTGGAGAATTCCCTATTGCATAATATTGTAATTCTTAATTACAACACCCCTATTTCTGATGTTAAGACTGTGGGTATGATTGCTGAGTATATACCCAGATAAAGAAGTTATCAGAAGAACAAAATTCCACAAAGCATTGGGGAAAAAATCACAGTAGAAAATCCCAAAACAATCTAACGGACACTCAGCATTATCAGAGGCTGCGGAATGCTGAGTAACTGTGAGAGGCAGGAGGATTGATACAAGTGGATAGAATTTGGAACACTTCTTTTGTTCACAGAGTAAACTTTTGATTTCTGATGTCCTTTGTTATTATTTTATTTACTATTATAAAGAAGTTTAAAAAGCCTTAAATTGTAGGAAATGCAAGCATGTTGCATTACCTTTTAATTATACAAAAGGAAAGTATAACTCTTCCCTGACACCAGAATAGCCTTAAATATAATGCTTTCCTTTGAATATTTTTGAGATACATATGGGAGATTTCCTCTTTTCTAAAATATTCATGTGGCAGTTTTAGAAGGTGAGCTGCTGATGTAATTATTACAGAAAACATATTTGCTATAATTAACTCCCTTTGTGGATAATTTACCTAGTATTTAATATTTAATTTATTAGATAATTCCTCGATTTATATTTAAATGAGGAAGGAAAATATGTTTGTAGGTACTCATGTTCATGAAATAATACATACTGTTAAAGCTCAGTTTACTGTTTTCTTGCTCTATAACAATTGCATTACGTACTCTCAATAAATTCCATGTAGATTGTTTTATTTCCTCTCTTCTATCAATATAAAGTTCAAGCTAATATAGGATTTTTCACATGGTGAAACAGGAATGCAGATCAGATTTTAGAGAATAGTTCAATGATGCAGAATGTTAAAATTCTTGGACTTGTTTTAACAGTTTTATTACTTTGCACACTCTGAAAGGATATATATTACTTCTAGATGAGAGCTTTACTATAAAATTACCATGGCTTATTTAATTTTAAATTTCTCTAAATAATTAAAAAGTGTCAAGGTATGTAATTCACAGCCTGTTCCCACCACCATCACCACTGCATTATCATCTAAAGCTTTTGTAGGCCATCAAGTAAGCAAAAACCTTTAATACAGCCTGTCTAATAGGAGTTTAATGTGCCTTTAAAATTTATCTAAAGTAGTCGAAATTGCGTTTGTAATCTGCTCACCCATAAATGCATTGTACTCATCACAATACATTTATCTGTTGTAGGCCTCCCAGTAGAGATGATAATATTACATTACTTGTGCTGCCAAGCCATGGACCATCTGCAGTACTCTCATGAATCACCAGTAGTCCATAGACTACAAACTGGGAACCATTTCTCCAGATGCTGTCCTCTATTAATAAACTTCTTGCCAAGAGAAAGATGGAATAGCTACATAATGCATTGTGATAGATGAAATTAAAAGCCCTCTTTCTGGAAAAACTCATAGACTCAAGTGATCATGTAACTGACACGTTCACTACATATTTGTTCATTTAACAAATAGTGGAATGACAAGGCATGACAATCTTCTTAACGAGCAAAGAGCAGCTGTGAGGCTTTTTCTTACTTTTTCTTACTTGAAGTTTAATATTTATATTCACATGTTCTGTTGCCTAATGCACTTCATCTATGTCATTTGTGCTGTCCTGTAGGAAGGCTTTAAAAACCCACTAGAGCATTTGTGTTTTAAGTGTTTCCTTGGCATACTTGGTTTAGCATTTTTGTTATATGTACATATTTTGAATCTCTGTAAGTTGAAATCAAATTAATAGATAACAGTAAAATATTTTCCTTTAAGTTAATTTTATACTGTATTAGACATGGATAGGATTAAGGCCAAAAGAAGGTAGTTTAGACTACCCACAAAATTCATGTCTAGATTGACATTTGAATGTGGAACTCTCATATTTTGCTACTATGCCATGCTACCCTGTAAGATTTGGGGTTATTTCATGGAAAACAAAATGAAGGTTGGTTGGTTGGTTGGTTGGTTGGNTGGTTGGTTGGTTGGTTGGTTGGTTTGTTTGTTTGTTTTACATATTGCCAACTTTAAACAACTTGGTACAATTTACGATGGAATATAATCAAGAATCATAATACAATAAAACTTTTTAAATGTAATACTGTAAAAATATAGGAATTATATGGAATGGTGCCAGTCTTTGGGAAAAGACTCTTTAATGGTGGGGTTCACCACATAAATCTCTGCCTCCAGATCATGTCCTATTTCATCTCCAGTATATGAGGAACTCAGCATTGCTCAGCGAGGAAAAGTTCAAAGAAAAGCACACAGGATAGGAAGAACTAAACCATGTATTATTAAAGGTGATATTCTGGAAAATTGGTCTCTAATTCTGTGAAGAGCTAAACATTGATTAATATTTTCTGGAACATTGATTTTAGCCTTACTGCTCATAAAGTTTTGGATTTTTCTTTACTAAAACTCTAGTTTACAGAATAATATAAATTATTGTTGATGTATGAAGTAATTATCATCTGGGTAACATAAAAAGAGACAGCATATTACATCATGAAAGGTACTAATTCACTAGAATTTCTTTATTGTAGCAAGGTGTCATGGGGAGTATCCCTCAACCCAACTGACCAGTGGAGACACACAATCTTCTTGAACCAAGTTTTTTCAGCTGTATATGGGAAATAATACAAAGTTCTGCCCACTAAGAGAAGGATGAGGCAACGTTTATTTAGTGATCTTGTTTACAGGAAAAAGATAGTATTTCTTAGCAAGAGGCTCACCCAAACCCATACTCATAGCAAATTTATATTTTTAGTCTTTGGTTTGTTTTGTCAGCAAGCTTGATGCCTAGCCAGCACTATAGAGGGAGCCAGTACTTCCTTCCAGTAATACTTGATCCCAGGGTTTGCAGTTAGTAAGTTGCTTTGAGTTTTTATAACTTCAAGCATTTGGCTAAACATTGAAGCATCTCTAAGCCATTTTGTTAGGCCAAGCTTTTTCATTATTTATTTTTTCCTTTAGGTATTTCTCACAAACCCATAACTTGCTCAATCCCTTCCTATCCTTTCCACCTAAGTTTCAAGGTATTTAGTAATTGTTTCGGGGGGCGGGGGGGGCGGGAATGTTCTATCTGGAATAGATAGATACATTAAGACCACCTGTTCTTAAATATGGGTATGCTGTCTTCATCTGAATGAATGAAACAGAACTATGCCTTTCCCCGGGATGAATTTTTTAAGTAAAATGACTCCAATTTCATGTCTAAATCAGATTAACTAACCAAAGACGTTTTGAAGTACAGTGTGCTAGTACAACCCTCTACGGACAATTATATAAATTTATTAAATCAATAAATTCAATCTATCCAGATTAGGGAGAAAGACATATAAGTCCCTCTCCCAACCTGAATCTCACTGCCTTGCCTTATGTTGGAAGACATTAATTTTACAGAGTAATAAAATAATTAAGAGTCATCAGATATCTGCAGGTCATTAGATCCACTATAATTACCACATAAGATATGTACAAATATGTGTGTATAGTTTTCCCCCAGTTCTTTTAAAATACAATTTACAATCTTGATTTACTTTTTGTGACATTGTCCTTTTGACTAATATGACCGTTAGAGTTACTGTAACTGCTATTTCTTTTTGTTTCATTTTTCAGGAGACCTTATGGAAGGTGAACTTTATTCTGCTCTCAAGGAAGAGGAAGCCTCTGAATCTGTTTCCAGTACAAACTTTAGTGGTGAAATGCATTTTTATGAGTTGGTAGAAGACACAAAAGATGGCATCTGGCTAGTACAGGTATTACATGTGTTCATTTTGAATAAGTTTATAGTGCTCTGAAAATGGTGGATTATATCTCAATGTTTTGTAAATTGATATTAATTCAAGGTATTGGGATAATGTTTCCCATCATTCCATTTTTATAGGGTGTATATTTAACTCAAGTTATTTTGTAAGGATGTTAGTTTGCACAAACATTGATAGTATTAAAACTATTCAAGTCATGAGGAATGTGAACACAATTGAAGGTTCCACAATACTGCTTAATAATTCTTTACTCATGTTGGAGGGGAAAAGCAGTGGCTTGTTAGATTAGGAAGTTGAAAAAAAGAATAATATAAGAATGAGAAATCAGTTATAAAGGATTGCCAATGAAGTAACATTGACATGTTCATTTAATCACTAGGACTTAAGCTTGATTTTAAAGGAGGGATTAATAGAAAATTCTAAATATGGAGAGATATAAGATACTGCGACAGCCCAGGTTCTGTTCAGAAAAAAAATCAAAGTGTTTTAAACAGCAAAAGGGTGGTATTCATAGAAGATTCCAGTGACAATTACTGCTCTTCCATTTATCCTTCCCTATGTTGACACCCAGATTATTCTGCTTAAATAAACAAGAGCTTTTCCAAACTATTTGAATTGGACTCTATAATTTTTAACTTACTGTGTTTCCCTGAAAATATGACCTACCCCAAAAATAAGCTGCATCCTGTTTTTATGCATGTGCCTAATATAAGCCCTCCCCCAAAAGTGAAGGGGGAAGTGGGCATGGCCAGCATAGGAGGAGGTGAGCACACACAGGTTGATGGTGTCTTGCAGCAGCTGCAGCCCACACAGCACAGTTGAGTTGATACCTGTGGAAACAGACAGAAGCAGAGGTGTGGGGGGAGGGAGGTGATCTGGATGTGCCATGCAGGCTGCGGGAAAGCCAAGTGGCGGTGGGCCGGAGCGGCGGCCANNNCAGAGTGGCGGGGGGCCGGAGCGGCGGCCAGCCACAAGAAACTCATCTTCACTTGTCTTGGCTTGTCTGCAGCCCGCACGGTGCACCGGGATTGCCTGCCTTCTACTCTGTGCTTTCTGCTCTGCGCAGCTCCAGAGTGCACCGACTAAGTGACCGCTGGGCTGCAGCTGCTGCTGGTCCCCACATGCTTGCCAGCTTGTGTGTAAGCTGGGAGACGGGGTGCCCAGGTGAGCTGATCACCCTGAAATCATGTTTCCCCCAAAATAAGCCCTACTGCTTATTTTGGGACCCAGAAGAAAATAAGACCGGGTCTTATTTTCAGAGAAGCGTGTTATTAATTTGAGTAATAGGGCAGAGAGAAGGCATGCTTGAAGGTACCATCAACAAGGGATCTATATTTGGTGGGTTCTAAGAGATGTGCTTTCTCTACCATAGTGCCCACCTTATGGAACATTCATTTCCCACACTATTATATTAGTTCCATCCCTTTTGACATTCCAGAAGCCCTTCAACGCCTTCATCAGATGATAGGGTCTATCTGAGGCAGTGGCACCATATCCAGAATTACAGAATGTATATTTCCAGATCCAGGTGGTCCAAAAACTATTCCATCTTGTCAGAATTGAGATGAAATCTGATGTTCCCAATCAAAATTCCAAAATAGATTACATGTCCTGACACTGTTAATTATAATGGTAATTCTTCATGACTGGCAATCAATTTTCATATAAAAGAAAACATGTTTTGTCTTTAACTTGAAAATACTGCACTGTAATTGTTTGTTCTTTAACTAAGTTATATGTATTAAGACTGTACAAAGCATATGAAAAATTAACTTAATAAGATGAATTAACATCACTCTTCAAAGTATTAAAGCTAACCATTCTTTGCAAGATTTAAAAGCAGAATCTATCTGTCTTTACATATATGAAAATAAAACTAGTCTTATCTGATCATTCATATAATCCTGTATGATCCCATATAATTTTTACAAACTATACTATGGTGTTATTTATGAATAGTTATATTTTAAAATAATAATATTGACATGAAAAGTAATTTAATATTTTATAAATAGAATTTTAAAAGTCTTATATGATTCATAGCATGTTTTGTCTAGGACAAAAATGTCTTGACCAGGAAAATAGGATCTTGGGGTTGTAATAGATGGTTCAAGGAAAAATATCAGTCACAGGGTATAAAAAAACCTGTGCAATTCCAGCAACTATATCTTTAAGAAGTAATTGTAGAAGTTAAAAATATGTAGACAAGATTCACCATAGACTCAATGGCATGCAGTTAGTTTATATAGCTTAGGACATCTATTTAGACAGCTTTAAAAAGTAATCCGATCCATATAAGAGAATATAAAATATAGCTGGTAATTAAAAAAGACTTAACAGAAAAAATTACAAGACTTACTAAGTGTTGGTGTCATTTGAGGTTAGAGAGGATGGAAGAGGATTTAACTGGGAGTAGCTTTGAAATGTTGGCAAATTCCACCAACCATATTTTAAAAAATGGTCTATTCAAATGACTAACAGTTTATAATTTTTATAAGATATTGTCAATAAAATATTTTAGAAATTAAACTATTACTGATTCAAGTTATCAACATCTTAAAGCCAACAATCTTTTCTAAATCTTCAGGCTATAAATAATTTAGATGAAAGTCCAGAAGAGTTCACTTTTTAACATGTGTAACAAGAATACTGTAACCAAAAAAAATTGCATACAAAGAGCTCATGGTTTAAAGTAGCAAATTGCTCTTGCCATTTAATAAATAATAGGTTTCTTTTGGAAAATTTCACTCAGTGCAATGGTCAAAGTACTATGCTTCATTCAGATAAGGGCAATCAGTTGGACTGTCAATTAGTACCCTAAGTATCCCTTAGAATGGAGGCAGAAAAAGACAAGTAATATTTATTTATTTTATTTAAAAATTGTGTAGTATTCTCATACAAACCATGCAACTCTCTTCTTAAAATGTGAACGTTGCCATTTTTGACTATCTGGTTGTATCCTATGGTAATACATATTCTTCATTTTTGTTTGACCAATTTCTCCCTCCAGTGGTTATCTGTCCTTGCCTGCAGGTTGTTCGCACACATGGTTTTCTTTCTCTCACATGCACGCCATGCTTTCTTCCTCCCTCCTTGCTGCTTTTCAAATATTCATATTTGACCACTTTGTGACTTGTTACTAGTTTAGATGTGCCTGTGTTCTGATCCAGCTGATCTCTTGTTTTCTTATGAAAACCTGCATCACCACTTTTAAGGAAACTTGAGTTTTATTTGTTAAAATGTTCACTTGTATGCTTTGGTATTCATTGCAGCAGTCTTTTTATATATACAAATCGGGTTTGGAGCTCTTCCTTGAATTACCCAAACCTAATACTTTCCACATAGGTATATACCTTGATGTGTGTTTCTCTCTCTCTCTCTCTCTGTGTGTGTGAAAGAAAACTATCTTGATATAGATATATTTACTTAAAATTGGATAAAAAATGAAAATATGAATCCAGATGTGCCAAAATACTTAAAGCATAGTTGTAATCTCTGATCCATCTTAATTAGAGTTTTCAAAGAAAATACTTTGGTTATATTGTTAACTTCTTACTTTTAGGTTCTGTTATATCTTTTGATTATAGTAGGAGTCCTGGATTCATTATTTGGATCTCTATAAAATATCAGAAGAAACTGCTTTGCCTTGTTTGAAACCTGACTGGAAGGCAAGCCTCTCTTGCCCCACCCTCTGCATTGCCCTTTTAACATTTAACCTTTCATTGTCTGTTCTCCATCTCACTGCTCTTTGTTTCTCCCCCTTCCTTTTAAAACTTTTTTTATGAGGAAGTATAGAAACTGCAAAACACAAACTGTGGCTCTTTATCCTGTTTTGAGTTAAACAGACTATACAGAAAGGCAGAAGATGGGGGAAATGTTGCTTTGCCAAGGTCAGTTTGCAAACAGCTATTCCATATGGCCCAGTAAGAACAGCCTATAATACTGAATTCTGCAGATCTCTGGAATGCAAACAAGGCATTGTGAGGGGTATAACAGGGAGGCAAAGGAGGCCATCTCCCAGGTATCTGGCAGGGCAAGGATGGGAGGAGGGAAGAGATAGGTCGGCATGCATCAGTGTCTCTACAAAGTTATGGAGCCACCCAGTCATTTGAAAGTGCAAATGATGGGATAACTTTTGTAAACTTCTTATCTTTGAATCATAGTCGTACATGGCTTTTGGGAGGCATGTTGTAATTTTGAAGGGTCACTAAATAATCTGTTGTACCTCAAGGATTATCTGTAATTTTTAATATTTTAAAGGTTTTTATTTAGTTTAAAGATTATTTTGCTAATTGGCTATGCACAATATTTTTAGAAAACAAGAGAAGTGTATAAAATTTTCAATATCTTGGCAGATTTTTTCCATTAAATATTACTAAATCGGACAAACTTCCAGAATACACTAAGCTGGCCTTTTATATAATCTTTATAGCATTTTATAGATTATACTGAGAATCAGATTTAATTCCTTCATTATAGGAATGACAGATTAACTATGATATTATATGCTAGTATGTAAAATAACCTCATACATGAAGTTAGTGCATAACTTACTTCCACACTTGAGGTTTGGATTTCATAAGAAAAAGGACCTAAATTTTTAAATTGTAATTTTTTTTGTTATATAGTTATCACAACTAATCTAAAATCTTATTTTTCTAATAGTCAAATATATCAGCTTTCACACACATGTAGTTCTTATGACTACAACTGAGCCCAAAATTTCTGTTTCTATGCAAGACAGTTGTTAAGGAAATTTTGCCCCATTTTACGACCTGTTTTGCCGCAGTTGTTAAATGAATTACTACAATTGTTAAGTTAGTAACATAGTTGTTTAAGTGAATCTGACTTCCCCATTGACTTTGCTAGTCAGAAGGTCGCTTGTCCTTGGAAGCCTGCAACTATCATAAGGATATGCCAAGCATCCACAATTTGATCACATGACTATGGGGATGCTGCAGTGGTCGTAAATGTGAAAAACAGTCATAAACCATTTTTTTCAATGCAATTGTAACTTCCAACGATCATTAAACCACGGGTGTCAAACTTGTTGTGTCACATTGCTATGTGATGTATAACAATGTTTTTCCCTTTGCAGAGCTGGGGTGGGCGTGGCCTGTGCATGATGCATCCAGCCTGAGGGTTGCCAGTTTGACACCCCTGCATTAAGTTGAGGACTACTTGTAGTTATATTTGTTTCAATCCAATTTGGTACATAAGCATAAAAGTAACATGAAACAGTGTCTACTTCATTTTAATTTTCTCTTAAATTATTCTTCAGTTATTTGCATTTTGCAATTTCTATGGATCTTCCTTTTTTCTTTCATTTTTTAAAATAAACAAAGGAATCTTCATTTCTTATTTTGAAAGTGCTAGTACATTTGATTATTAATAGGCGAGTAGTTTGGTTTTGCTTCTGAATCACATGCAAAATGGTCTTGTGAGATACTTCAGATTTTGAAATTTGTATTCTTATTCTTGTCAGGGTGCTTGAGCTAAACAAAGGATTCATACTTAAACCAATTGCTTTCTAATGGTTATTTTAACTATTTTGAGACATCATATTTTGAGCTTTATTTACCACTTGACAGTGTGTAAAATTGAAATATTAACTAGGGAGTAAGGCATGGATGCTTTAGCAATCTCTAAAATACATGCTAATTTAATTTCTTAAAAGTGATGCAACAATGTAATAAAAATCAATAATTCAATTCTATATGGTATTAAAAGTGAAAGTAGTAATTATATTTTCTAAATGTGGAATTAAATATTGCCATATTCAAATTTAATGGAACAATGGGTCCAGATATTTAAAAATGTGAAGTATACTAGTATTTTAAATATGAAATAAATTCATCCAAATATTTTTGTTTATTGGATATTTCAAAGTTTGTTTAAACATTCATGGACTTTAGATTTTTTGATGTGAGTGATGTAAGAAATTAAAAATTCTTCAACTCATATGATGTGATCCTTTTCTGTTATAGTTTAACTTTGACTACATATTATATAGTTTTAGGAAGAATATAATTATAGGACATCAGTGTGATATTGAATTATATTCCTAAAATATGGAATTTATCATCTCATAAAGAGCTCTGGATCCATTAAGCTTAGGATGTGGCACAGAAGATAATTTTACATAATTAGAAGAAAGTTTATCATTTTTTAAAGTCCCATGTTCTAAAAATGAGAAGATAACATAGTATGTCTAGTATTCTATTGTCTAGATTTAATGACAAACATAATTTCAAATTATTTTGTACAGATTTTTATGGTTATGTGGATTTTTTTCCTGTTAATTGGATGGTTATTATGCTTATCTTAATCATTATCATGCTCTTACAGAGTTTTTTTTCCATTGGCATATAAATCTTTCTTTTTTTGTATGTACAACTTTTTTGGGATATTTCACTATATTTTTAAAAACTTTCCATTTACCATCAAAATTCAATGATATATAAGTGTATGCAATGAAAAATACTGATATAACTCAGATTTATGATTAATGTAAACTTTATATTTGGTAAACAGTTTAGTTGAAAGGTGGAACAATTGATAAAAATGCTTTTTTAAGATACACTATTACAAAACATGTAGAATCTTTGACCAGTTATATATTTAAGTTTTCTTTTCTTTTTTTAATACAGGTCATAGCAAATGACAGGAGCCCTTTAATGGGAAAAGTCCACTGGGAGAAAATGGTGAAGAAAGTATCAAGGTTTGGTATACGTACAGGCACTTTTAATTGTTCCAGTGACCCCAGGTATGTTCTCTGAAATATTGTAGCCAAATAGAAGAAAAATTAATGGGGAAAGATTGTTTGGTGATTAATAATAGGCATCTATACTTTACCAGTATCCAATTTTGGAAATTAAATTTCTCCAGGTTGCAGTATTAATTTTTATTATGAATCAAGCAAACTACCATTTATCTTTGAAACTATTCTGTGCTTCAAAATATTGACTAAGTAACTTGGCTTTCAACAAGGATTCTGATTTTTTCCAAATCAAAATACATTAAGGATTATTTGGCATATTGTCCTTTATCTGTGTATTACATACATCATTATTCCAGACGTGAAAATGTGCCAGGATTAAAGATATGACCTTCTAAGAGATTGTGGAAGAAATCCAAAATAGCAAGAATGGATGACAGAGATCCTTGCTACTTCTTTATGCATGCAGAGTTACTAGATTTTGGAATGGTCTCTGAGAGAGGAAGAGTTATTTTTCAGTTATGGGGATATTATCAATTGCAGTTCTGAATTATATAAAAAAAGCAATGTTCATCTGTCATGCCACTAATTTATTTCAGCATTAATCAACTCTCAGAAGAAAATAAACATTACTTCATGGCTCATGGACCATTATTCCCTCATTCAACCTTCTTTGATCAATTAATTCACTTTCTCCAATTCATTTTCCTTTGAAAAACTTTGAATGTACAATCGTTTTGCACCCAATTCAGGCACCATAATGTATTTTCTGTGCTCTTCCAAAATGTTGCTCTCATCCCAGTTATGGCTCACATCATTTCTTCAGTGTCTCTATTCATACCCTTCTATAGCTGAGTATGTTTGGAGTTGGTTGATTATATTCATCTTCAGTTTCTTTTTAGGAATCTACCTACCAAAGTATCCTTTTTAATTTAGATATCTTGATTTTGATGCCTGCTACCTTCCATTCTTCCATTACTGTAGTCCCTTTGCTGCACTTCATTGTAACCATATCTTCCAGTTTCCCTATTTGAATTAGAATTCTTTTCTTTTATTCTTTTTTTGGCCAAGTGTGATTAGACACACAAGAAATTTGTCTTGGTGCA
>AZIM01003291.1:116628-127596 GCA_000516915.1 Ophiophagus hannah | reverse complement strand
TACCAGTTCTCCAGAACTGATCAGAATCTGCTGAATACCACCTCAGAGTTGTACCATGAACCTGCTGTCTCTTTCTTTTAGAGACAGATATGCATGCTGGAGCTTCAGAAGTAATGGTTGCGGCATTAAAATAGTTTTTAGGATAGTGCTGAACTAAAGCAGACAGAAAACAGGCACATTTTACTGCAGCAACTATGAATGACTATGGAAATAACTTTAATAAGAACAATGCACAAAGACTATGAGATATACTCTTGACATCAAAAGATAAACGCAACAGAAAAGGAAATCTTAGGGGAGAAAAAAGCCACTATCTGAAGCTATGGATGGATAGCCAGCTTTGAAAGTGATATATAAATGCAATTTTAATACTTTATAATGGCTTGGCAAACTATGACCTAGCATAAAAATACCAACCAACGTGTGCTTTTAGAGATTGTAGAATTGGAGTTATCTCTGAGAAGCATGTGTAGCTGAAAAATGTGTAGTGGTAAAGCTGTAAAGTTCATTCAACAACCAAGTTTAAAACAACTTATACCTTTGTTTAATGTTTGTATTGTCTATCAATTGCTTCGGAATGGCCACGTGCTGCAGTCATGAAAGCAAAGGGGCTGCTTGTTTTCGTTGCCCATCTCCAATTCGGGCAAAGGGTGGTAACCTGAGGACCGATCACTTGAACGACGCGCCTTTTCTCAAAGGAAGAGGCACTGCAGGGGGACAGGCAGAGATCCCGAGAACAGGCGCTAAAGCTATCCCAGTCTTGTGAGCAAGGTTGGGATCCTATATTATCAGCAAGTGCTCGCTACTGTTTGCTACTCCCTAGTGAGGCTGCGCGCTGGATGCCGAATGGCTGAGACGCCTACTCTGCTCATTCTAGCGACTGCGGACGGACGGACTCAAGCCCGGGCAAAATCCTATCACTGTCTTGCTGTCACCAGAGTCCTGCAGCGCCATGGTTTCCTGGATCATCTCTAGGCTAGTGGTGTGAGTACCAACTTTGGGTGGGCCTCGCCCTGCGGGTTTCCCCCAAGAGTGGTCTTTGCAGGTTTGGTGGTGCCTTTGGGGTCCTTCCATTTGTGTGCGCATGTAGCTTTCATCAAATGCGACGACTAATAATATCTGCTTAGGCACACCAGCCATCTAAATTTAGCAGTTCGTGGGCTGTCGCCCGTCTCTGGTTTTCTTATGTTGAGCAGCAGTCGAGACCAGCGTACAACAAGCATATTCTTTTTTTATTCGAGCGAAATGTGTTCTTATAATGGTTTGAAATAGCGACTGGCTGTTCTTACCTTAAATTTAGCCATATGCGCAGAAAGAGGTAGAGGGATCCGTTTGAAGCTGCAGCAGAAAAATGCGGCTTTTTGGTATTCCCTTTGGCAAGTGCAACCGGGTCTAGGGAGAAGGGAAAGAAGGAAAAAGCGAGTCTTGAAAAAGGGCAGGGAAAACCGCCGCTTTGTTATTAGCATTAACTATTTCTGTCTCATCTGCCAGAGGGCGCTATCTGGTGCTGTCCTTGAGCTATGGGAGTGGGCAAAAAAAGACTTAATTTTTCTCTTGTAAATTAGTGCTCACTTTACAAAATGCATGAGGTTTTCTCTCTTAACCCCCCCCCCAAAAAAAATCGATCTCGAGGACGCCTAAGCCTAGGAGGAGAAATTGAAGGGCGTCGACTTTTGGTTTGGGGAGGGGGGCTGCTATTTCACGGAAGGTGGAAGACATGGTGGTATAGGAATTTTGGGCATTCACTCTGGGAAACAAACAACAGAAACCATTTCCATAGAACTGTCTAAAACTAAGGCTTTCTTAGGAGAGACAGGCAGCAGGAAAAAAAATGACCTACCACAAAGGAAAAGAATTTGTGCTCTTAAAACGTAAAAAAAAAAAAAAACCCACACACAAGATAGCCAATTTTTCTTGTAGATGTTACCTTTTGAATGGAAGGCTTCCTAGGGCTTACTGAAATTCTGAGGACTCTTTGATGTTGGAGGTCCAATGCCTTTGTTGGTTTGCTTATTTGTTTGGATTAGATTGATTGAGCACTTCTCTCAACCTGATATCCTTCCAATGTGACAGGGCCAAAACAACGCTAGCTAGGGTGATGGGAGTTGGAGTCCAATTCACCCAAAGGGCCTGGGGAAGATTAATGGAATTAGCTCTCTTCAATAGACCCAGTCACTGCCCAGCAGTTTCAAAGGCAGTAGATGGTGAGATTGATTTTTTTACTTCCTCTCTGAAAAAGTCAAGAGCCTTTCAATGACAGATCATACATTTTGGTGACAAAGCATTCCAAAGACTGGGAAAAAAGCTGGAATATATCTGTTGATATATCTGCAGCTGCTACTTTCTGTGGTTGAATGGACATTTTATTAGAGTGAACTATATTAAAAATATAGTTGTTTTTAAACAATGGGAGTGTTTTGCTGATCTTTGATTTAAATAATGTGATGACATTTCAGCTATTGTTGCTGCAAAACTGTTTTCTCCCTGTTCCCACCTTTCTCCAAATTTTACATAGTATTACTGCTCAACATTACAAATCTATTTCTGCATCTTNATCTAGAAGATGTACTTTAGTTGGGCTGTTTTCCCCCTTACAAGAAGGCTGTTTGAAAACATGTGAGTTGATAATGGATTTCTGAGAAACAAAGGCAAACCAAAGAAAGATTGTAATCATGAGATCTTTTCTGCAAACTCTATGTGTAGGGAGGGAGGAGCATTATATGTGCATTATTCTTTGTTAGATACAATTGATTGAAAGAAAATGTATCCTTGTTTTGAGATGTAACATCAGGACTTAGAAGAATATAAATGTGAATCATTCTCTTGATTATGCAAAATAGCTTAAATATATAAGAACAATGCATGAGAATCTAAATCAGTCCTTTTTTATTTCAAAGTTCTTCCAACAGGTTCCTGCAAATAGGGAGGCGCATATAGCATCTGTCCAAATGTGACTCTGCATAAATTTACTTTCCTCCTCCTGAGCATCTTACAGATAAGTGGACATCAACTCCCAAAATGTAATGGCTGTATTGCTTGGAGCATTTTGAGAGTGAAGTGAAGTCATCCTCTTCTTTGAGGGCTGGAATATTCTATTTGGCATTGCCAGATGGCATATAGAAAGTCCCTTGACACTTTATAGATTATGTCAGATGAACCCTGCTGTATTTTCTTTACATAAGAATTTTCAGTATCTCATCTGTACAAAAATTAGGGAGAATTTGGAGGTGATATCACTTTTATTGTTAGAATACATTATTACTTTATTGCTGCCACAATATACTTATATAAAAATACAAACTTCAAGAATCAAATGTTATTGAAACATTCAGTAGTCTTGGAAATGAATATATATAGTGCTTATGGATCAATTAATTTATTTTTTAATCTTATTTGTAATCTGCTTTTATTATTTTTACAAATTATCTCAAGGCAGTAAATGTACCTGACATATCCTCCTCCTCCTATTATTCCCACAGCAGCAATCCTGTAAGGTGGGTTGGGCTGAGACAGAGTGACTGGGCCATAGTCACTCATAGTCACCCTGGCTTTCATGACTAAGGCAGGACTTGAACACAGAGTCTCCTGCTTTTTAGCCTGGTGCCTTAACCACTAGATCAAACTGACTATTTAGAAAATATTTTTATTTAGAGAATATTCTCTATTTAGCTAACATTTTCACATTTAAAAGATGTTCTCTCTCTTTTTTTAAAATGCTCTGCTCTTAATAAGCATGTGTTTAAGCCACGCATTTTAGTGTCACAGTTGCCTGCAGCAGCATTCAGTGATAGATGGGAGGTTAAAATAATGGGAATAAAAAGAAGTGAATTGAAGCTTCCTTTTGCATTCAAAATCTAGTGGAAATATTTTTCTCTCTACCAATAGCTCTAAATTGGTGGTTGGGATGGAAACGGGGTATTATTTGTTTTGAAATAGTTGCCTTCACAACATCAGAATTGGGCAGGCCCATTTCAAATATACTATCTGATTGAAACATTTAAATGTGCAGTGCACTTCCTGTTTCTCAAACCTGTGCTACAGAAAGGAGTGGGAAAATAAAGATAATATGTCAGTCTTGACAATTACCTTCTTTCTTTATATTATATTGGAAAAAAGACAATAACATCATTAATATATCAAAGATGCTTTTTCTACAAAAGGCAACTGGACTGTTTTTTCCTTAAGGAAGAAAAAGAAAACATTTCACTTATCATTCAAGAAGTTTCATTACTTCCATTTCCCCAACATCAGAACTGATGAAACTTCTTGGATGAGAAGAAAAACATTTTCTTCTTCCTCAAGGAAAAAACAGTCCAGTTGCCTTTTGTAGAAAAAAGCAACTTTGAGACAACTATGACCTGGATGACTGAGAATGTCCACAGACATTTAGCTTCAGTAAAAGTGCCCCACCTTTGTATACAGAAAGTCCCAGATTCTATTCTTGGTGATTCTAAGTAGATATGGATAAGGACTGTATTCCACAGTAAGATTTATTGAATTTCTCCCAACTTTGAGATACCATGAGCAATATAGAAAAAAGAAAGTGAAAATCCCCTATGCTATTAGGAAAATTGAAAGAAAGCAGTTCAAACAAATAGATGTACTTTAAGACAAGAAAAATATGAAATTTTATCAATTTGATATAGTTAAAATTAATAAGTCATTATTTTTATGCAAAGAGGAGCAATATTGCCAGATGTGCTTATCTTTTTAAAATGTAATTTTTATTAAGAGTTTTAATTACAATAATTATAATTAATATGAACTAAACTTAGAGAAATGAATTAATATGAACTAAACTTAGAGAAATGGATGGAGAGAATAAAATGTGCAGGAAAAAAGAAAAGAAAAAACATTCTTAGTTATTAGTTAAAATTTGTGTGACATCTGTAATTCCTTCATTAACTTCTTTTAGATACAGTCTATCCATAGAAATAAATACTTATTAACAGTGTTGTTGGTATCTTCTGGCTCCATTCCTCAAAGATTTCCTCTATAATATTTCTAATTTTTGTATAAGTCTCATTATTAATTAACATCAGACTTGTATTTCTTTTGTTATGCTTATAATTTTTATTCCCATCTAGTGTCCAGTTTCTAAAATCATCACTTGTCTTTTGTTACGAATTGCAATTGCCATTATAACCAAAATAAGCCTGTTTCCCAGGAGAAGTTGTTTAATGTTTTGGAGCTCACTCCAAAATCTTAAGTTTTATGAGTTGATACTTACGGTAAAAATTAATATTCCAAACTTACTTGGACCCTTATGCATTTATAACATTTTTAGATTAAAACTTACGTAATAATGTATACTATAAAACATACTTAATAAACACCTTTTGCTGTTTATTACAATTTTTAAGCTCTTAAGCTTGTAGTTAATTTTTCTTTTGTTCAGTTGAAGACTGAATTCACGCAATAAAGAATTTTCCAGCTTGTCATTCCCACGGTTTCTAATAGCTGTAGAAATAGTTAATAGGCAATTTCTGAAAGTGGTTAGAATGTGAGGTTTGTGAATTTAGTGTTCTTTAAAAGTCTGCCATTGTTACAAGTAAGATGGCTGATTCCATCATCTCCTTGTGCTCAAACCTGCAGAAATGAGGGCAGATATATCTCTTTTTAAGGATGCTGATAGTAAGACTTAAATCAAATGCTCTCACCAATTGTAAGAATTGTTGAAATTGCTTAGTTCAATAAAGATTCTACTTCTTGTAAATAAATGAATAGATTAATTCTTTATGGCATTTTATCCTCTTTGCATGTAGCACAGTACTAATTATTAAGTGAAGTATGTCAAAGAATTGCATAGCCAGTGTCCAAATGGAGTCAGAGATGCTGATACATATTTGTAGTTTTATGTAAATAAATATATTTTTACAACTATATATACAGCAAACTAAATAGGCAAACAGGAGCATCATCAGGTAAATCAACACAGCAGGAATATCAGAGGTGAGGATGGGTGTGGCCAGCACTGAAGGTGGCGGGGGCTGACGATGCCCAGCAGCAGCTTGCATAGCATGGGTGAACTGATTAGCTTTCCAAGCAGCAGGCAGAGGCAGAGGGGAGGAGAGAGGCAGGTGATCCAGACACGTGCACGGGCCATAGGAAAGGCAAGAATTGGTGGGCCGGAGCTGGCAGGCAGCTATGGAAGGCTCATCTTTGTGTAGCAGCACCGATAACAGATGGAGGCAGAGGTGTGGGAAGGAAGTTAGGTGATCCCGATGCTCTGCATGGGCTACAGGCAAGCTGAGACACCCAAAGATGAGCCTCCCACAGCCAGCCACCCACTCCGTCCCACCATTTCTCGGCTTGCCTGGGCCTCTACAGACCGTCCAGATTGTGTGCCTGCCCACCCCCCATGCCTCAGCCTACATCTGGTGCCATCATATGAAGACTAGTCTCCCATGGCAGCCCATGGCTCACTCGGGCCCACTGACTCTCAGCTTTCCTCTGGCCCAGGCAGTGCGTCTGGATTGCTTGTCTCCGCCCCATCTCTGCCACCATCTGCTATTTGGGCAGGTAATCAACTCACTTGCGCTGCACTTCTCTGACATTACAATATTTTATGCCAACATGCTTGCTTCTGTTTTTTTACTTTCTCCCTGTTGCCATCTGTGTACATGCTGCACTGTCTTCAAAAACTGGTATAGCTTCTTTCACTTCAATATTCAAATTCTTAAACATTTGTATATTTTCTTCTTTTGATTTAGAATATACCCTCCTTCTTGTAGTTTCTTTATTTCCTAAATAGTTCTTTATTTCTACTCCTAAAGAGACTCTTTACATTTCTTCTGCTCTGCCATAGACAAATTCAATATTTCTTGGTAAGTTCAAGGCCCATAAAAAGATGTTATATCCTTTTATCACATCACCTGTGAATCTTTCTGGAGGAACACATGTTTACTCTTTCAGAACTCTTTGGAATACACTCTTCCTATTTTACTGGGATCTCACTTTCTAAACATTTCTCTGAGCTCTACTCAGACCCTGAGCTAATCCCAGATTTTTGTTCAATATGCCTGCATGAATGTTCATCCCTGAGACCTCTGACTAACAGGCATTAAAATTTCAGTATTGGCCTGTACCTTTTTCAATTCTCATGTTCTGAAAAATTTGCAAAATATAAAATAATAATATTTTTGTGTCTATCTGTAAATCTATGTGCCTTTGACCCTGATTGATAACCTATAGATTCTAATTTCCTTGCCTTTGACTGTTTTTTCCTTCTAATTGCTTTGGGAATGTGCACCCATGCACTGCTGCCAAAGATTCTTAAACATGCCAAAGATGGTTATCTTTTATATAGCATGTAATATGGAGTTTGATTAATTGCTGAACTGCAAAGGTCCACTGCCCAAATATTTGGCAATTAAAATAGCCTCACTCCAATACAGTTTACTCATTCCTGTGTCTGCTAGTAACACATCTTTCATATTTTGTAATACACAATTTCTGCGTTCATCAACTCCATTCTCTGTTGGAGTGTAGGGATTTGCTTTTTATGCTTTATGCCTTTCTTTTTCAGCCACTGCTGAAATATGTTAGAGTTAGACGAACTCTGTTTCTTTGTCAGTTTATAGTTGACATACACTTTGATTATTCTGCCTCTTCCCATTTTGCCCTTCCCATTGATGGTGATAGAGGGACAATTAAATCAGCATGCACTGACTGAAAAATTATTTCAGATTTTCTTTCACTTCCTTTGCTGACAGGATATATTTTCAATTTGGCCTCTTTGCAGATAGCACAATCCAGAGGATAAAGGCGGGAAACAAGGAAACTCCAGCTTTCCACTCACAGCAACCAATCACAGGTTAGATTGCCTCATGCAGTGGCCAGCTGTCTTCAACCAATTAGTCATAACTATTTCTTACACATTGTCTAACCCTTCACTGCTACAGCTATTAAATTAAATACCACCCCTGCATTTTATAGCTGGACAGCATTTAAACCCAGTTGTTTCACAAGATCATTCATTGTGGCATTTTATCCTCTTTGCATGTAGCACAGTACTGATTCTTAGATGAAGCCTGATCTTAATCCTTGCTTGAAAACTTTCCAGAGTCATTTAATAGGCTATTGTCCTGGAGTCTTTCTCAATCTGCTTTATAAGAATTTTTTTATTTATTAAGAAGTCCAGGAAGACTTTTAAGAAGCTCTACCCAGGGAGAATAAGAACATCTGTTCCCCTACTATATTAAATAGATTTCCTCCAAATAAGTTAAGTTCACTTGCTTAGGCCAGCCAAGCATTGACAACCTCACCATTTTCATTCAAAATGTGGCTCCAAAACAAGGCATTGTTTTTTGGGGGTGACTATCATGTCAGTGATGATATCAGTGTTTTGAGAAGGCCACAGATTAGATCATAATAGAAAAAGGGCTGTAGCTTTTGTATAAGAGAAGGTCAATTAATAGAAATGATTCAAGTGTGGTTACATCTCGATTTAGAAAAGTGAATAGGTGAGAAATTGCTTCAGTTCATATTATTGTAAATTAAATGCTCAGAACAGAAGTTACCTCAAGACAAGGCAGAAGAGAAGAGATTATCTTCACCCATTGGTTGAGCGTGCAGTTCAGTTATCCTTTAACCCAGATGCTGAAAAAATAGCATATTCTCCTATATCTGAGGACTTCAGGCAAACTGAGAAATTAAGGCGTATCCTCAATGCTGTATAGTTTGGCCTTGTTCATGGATGCCATATCTTCCCTATCAGTCTGCCTAATATCTTTGCTCACTGTATAAACTTGAGAGCATATGCCTAGTAGCCAAAAGTTGGCCATGAGTTGGGATATTTCAATATCTGCAATGTTCCAATCTTTCTTTGAAATACCCTTGAAAGGGGACACCTGTGCCAATAAAGAACCAGAATCTGGAGGAATATTAGGGTTTTTCTAAGACATTGCACTCATTTCCCCACCCTTCCAGATTCTTTTATATGTTAGTTTTTATTTTTACCATCCTACTGTTTGCCATTGAAATAGGAAAAAATAATAGTATAATCTTTTTAAAATTTATTTTTTCTCTTTTGAAGTGATTAAACAGTATATCTGACTTTTTCTACAGTATACCAGACTTTTATTGCAGCAAGAGTTTAAGAAATAGAATGTGTATGTTAAAATGTCTGAACTTAATTATGATTTCATCTCAACATTCCATGCTAACTGCTGCTAACCCATTACTAGGAGGATGAATGTGAGTCCAGCATGAACCATGTCATATTAATGATAATTATTCCAAATTTCTCATTAGGATGCGTGGATTAATATAATTCTAGTGTATACTATTTATTCAATTCTTGCAAACATTCTGCATTTTAAAAAGCAAAAAGGAAAGTCTGCACGTATTGTTATTTAGTTTTAACAGTAGGTTTCTCAAGTATTTAACTTATCTTTGTATAGTCTTTAAACGTATTGGTTGTTTTTGTACACAGTGCTCAGGTTGTGGGTCATAAAATGTCAAAAAAAAATCTTCATCAGCTCAATTTTAATTAGGCTGAATTTTAGTAAGAGTAATTCAACTCTGTTGAAGGAACAGGGTAAATGTTAAGATGAGTCCCTAGTTCTCAAATGTACCAAGAAGGCAGGGTTATCTAAGGTCTCTTCACCAGCTATCACCTCCCAATGGCCAATCCTTTCACCTGTTCTCCATTTTCCTACAAGTGAGGTCTGATAACTGGTATCTTCTTGACCTTGACTTAATTGGGTCAGGTCTGCTTAAATTAGAAACAGACTTCTGTTTGAACTCTTTCGGTTTGTGCTGCCAGGAAGGTTGCTTTTAACATGTTCAGATCACAGCACTTTATGGTGCCAATGGAAAGGCAATTTCTTGAATAATTTGTAGCATTACCATAACCTACAGAATATCATGTACAGGTTCTGATTTGAGATTTGGGTGGGATGCCCAATTGTGGTAGAATAAAGTAAAAATTAACCCTAGATTTAAGAATCATTGTTAGGCAATCAATTGGGCATGTATGGTAGAAATAGAAGACTGACTGAAAAAATGCCACTTTGGCTATCACCTCATGAAGCACTACATAGATCCTATTGGAAGACAAATGGATGACATATCAGGACTTATTGACATTTGAAAAAGAAGGACTTAAGATAAGGACAAGGGAACAATTATTAGGTGAAGGTTTTGTTTGTGACTGGTTTAATTATTATAGCATTGTTGAACGACTTAGACTTGATAAAAAAAAGTTTTGTTTTCACAGGAATTAAAACTGAATTGGATATCAGTTCATGTTCTGGAGATGACCAATTGATTGCTAAAGTATATAAAATATTATTCAAGATGAACCCGGAAGATGAATATGTAAAAGACTGCTTGGTAAAATGGGCAAAAAATTGGGTATAATCCTAGATAAATGGAAGAAGGTAGGGACTAATGGACTAAAATTTACTTTGAATTGTAGTTTGAAAGAATTGTTTTTATAAAATGGTGTATCATTGGTATTTGACTCAAATATCAACAGATTAGCAAAAATGTATAGAGGGACTTCTAATAAGTGTTGGAAATACAATCAAAATCCAGGTACATTTTATCATATGTGGTAGTCTTGCAAGTAAATGAAAACATTCTGGATAAACATTATAATGATGATGCAGAAAATACTTAAGATGTTGGGAGAATTCAATGATTACATAGAGACCTCATCTGAAATATTTGTTTATATAATATACTAGCTTGATACCCGTGGTTTGCTATGAAACTATGTGGTCGGGCTTAATTTTGGGGGAGGAAAATAAGGGGGGGACTATCCTCTGCCTACCAACATCCATTGGTATTCATCTGGTTAGCAACCTGTCAGTGTGTGAGAGAGTTGAGGGCTTTTTGGAAACTGAAACAATATTTGTTATATGAGCAAGAAGGAGACAGCAAAGAACGTGGGTGTGGGTTAGCTCAACTGTTCTATACTAAAGCTACTTGTTGCTGTGAAACTAAAACTGAAACTCCTCT
>AZIM01003291.1:93221-109125 GCA_000516915.1 Ophiophagus hannah | reverse complement strand
GGCCTGCAGGAACGTTGTCCATGGGGTCGCGATGGGTCGGACATGACTTTACAACTAACGAAGAACAAAGGATTCAACAAGCTTTTATACAGTTTTCCAGGATGGCATAAAGAAACATTGTCTAATAGGCTTTTTGAAAGTTAAAGGAGTCCTCTATTGGCTCCACGCCATCCCTATTTCTAAGTCTTAACTATTAACTACTTCAAAAGTTATCTAACAGATGATCTATTGGCTTGACTTCAACCCTATCTCTAAAAATTAACTAAAGGAATCCTGGAAGGCTTTTAGCAAGTTTTCTATTGACTCTGTCATCCTTATCTTAGCAATATGACTTGTATGACATGCCTGACAGTCAGCTGTTGTTTTCTACATTGAAAGGGGTCCCATCTGTCCACATTCCCTCTTCCTTTACCTTTGTTATTATGCAGGCTTTGCAAATACATATTTACTCTCTTCCTTTTGAGTTCATGCCATAATGTTGCATTTTTACAGCAAATGGCTCTACCTCAAATGTCCAATCAGTTTAAATCAAAATCCTCTTGAATATGGATCAAGGTCACCAACCCCTAGGCCATGGCCCACTATCAGGCCATGGCATGGAAGTGGTGGGTGAGCATGTACAGGTGTGCAGCTCCATTTTTGCAATTTCACACAAATTGTCGAACCATCTCCTTCCCAGCTCCAACCCCAGTTCACAAAGCTGGAAAGGTTAGAGGCAGCTGTTATGGATGTTTACCTTAGCATGTAGTAAAAAGAGATTGCCCTCAGCTTCTTCCTTGAGCAGAGGGATTTTGTAAACAAATTTAGTTTATTCAGTAAAGTTTGTGAGAGTGTAGATTAATATGTGCTGGTACATTTTGATGTCACATTCAGCAAGTTAGCTAAGGTTTGAAATGCTAAATAATTTAAAAGAAAAGATAAGCAGGAATATTTTCTTCCATCATATTGTGTATGAATGGACTTTTGGGCAGATTTGATATTAATGGTGATGAACGATGATGAAAAATCTACATACACTTTCTTGAGTTCCCCGTATGCATGTGTCTTTCAAGTAGATCTTGCAAACTACCTTTGCTATAGAGTTATTCAATTTATTGTGATACCTCCCTGATGACAAGAAAATTATAATTTGATTACTACAGAATAGTTGTAGATGCCAAATTAGACATTAAAGAGAGCTGGGAAGATGGCTTTGATTTAGCAGCAGCAAGAAACATTATGCATGTGCAGGAAAAAGGCTGTTTTTAGTTTCCATTTATAACCAAAAAAGTGATTGAATTGGATAAGAATTTGATAAGCTATTTTTGCTTGGTGACACTTTGCATCCAGAATGTAAGCTGTATTTATAATAATACAAAGAAATAGAAAACACATAATAATATGGTAATAATAATGAAAAATATAGTTGGATAACCTAAATTGAAATGTTAAAACTCTAGCAGTATTTTCAATTGTTTAATAAAACAACTTCTAATCATGGTTGTCCATAATGATTCTGCTGTATTGTCCTTAACCTTTTTTCCCCAATAAGAGATTCTTAGTAATACCATTAGTTCTATGATTTTGCACTTCTCAGGTGTGCAAATATTCACAGAAGCACAAAATAATTAACTTTAACCCTAACTTGCAATAATAAGACGACTTAAACTCAGATGCTTTGAGGTAAACATTATGTAAGGTAAAATTTCAAATGAATAAATCGATTTATATTTTAATTACTGTAGCTGTGTAGGCCTAAATTAAAAACATGGACCTCCTATTATGGCACAGTCTTTGGAGTTTCCAACTATCTAGTGTAAGCCATCTTTCCTGCTTTTGTCAGCATTATAATAGCCTTGCTTTCTTTTTATTAAGCTTCAGTGAAAAATCATGTTGGATACTTCTGAAATTCTGTGTGTGTGTTTCAGAGGAGTGAAATAAGTTATATTTATGTGCATACAAACTACAAGACATTAGATTATTGTATATCATTAAGGTGTTCTATTCTTCAATAAGAAAGAAAGGAGAACCTGAACAAAATTATTATTTTTTTATATTGTGTGGTTAGTTCAAATAGATATAGGTTTCATGCCATTTGTCTTGGTGTGATCTGTCCATGGTCCTGAATTATTTTTCTGTAGTTACCTTTGTTTTCTGGTCCCTGATTCCTGTTTGGACTGCTCGTGTATTCTGTTTCTGCATATGATCTGCTCTTTTCCCTCAGATAGGTCAGAATTTCTCATTCAGGTTATCTTTGCATGTCTTTGACTGGACCTGGAAAATCTTCAAGCACTGACTATGCTGGCTGATAGTGATAGGTGGTTTCAATCAGTTAGTATGGAATGCTTTAGATTGGGAAAATTAAGCTAAACTACTTACTGTATTTTTTGGAGTATAAGACGCTCCGAAGTATAAGATGCACTTAGCTTTTGGGGAGGAAAACAAGGGGGGAAATATCTGCGTCTGCCTCTGCCTCCCAGCAATTTGTCTCCTTGCAGCAAACAGCCTGGTCAGCTTCAGCACATCCTGATTAGCACAAGCAGCTGATTGTCAGTAGGATCGGCCTCTCGATGATCAGTTGTTTAAGGATGCAGGGATTGGCATAGCCTATTGCTGCCTCCGCGTGCCCCATTTCCCACCCATTATGGGCAGCGGGTATCCCTGCAGCCTGAAACAGTTGATCGTCAGGAGGCCAGTCCTACAGACAATCAGCTGCTTGTGCTGAAGCTGACCAGGCTGTTTGTAAAAGGAGGCAACTGCTGGGAGGCAGAGACCGAAGGGTATGGGCCAGAGGGTGGGCAGGGCTTTGGCAACATTCACTGTATAAGATGCACAGACATTTCTATCCACTTTTGGGGGTGAAAAAAGTGTGTCTTATACTCCGAAAAATATGGTACTTGATTTTCTTTTTTCCAGTCCCTCCAAGGGGCTCAGATTTGTAGTTAAATAAACTTCATTCTCTTCTGTGAGATCCTATAGAAGTTTATCTGGTTTTATATTTTTTGATGGTACAAAATAGAGGTGGGGCATTCGTCCCATGCAATAATCATCTATGTATGTAAGAGGCACTGGAGGTCTGGCACATGCATTGAAAATATTATTCCTGCTTCTCCAGTGTGAAACATCCAAGGTATTGTCATATGTAACTAGATACAGACAATATGCTGATGTTACACAGCTGTATATCTCAGCCTGTGGTGGGTTAAGTGATGCTGTGACCTCCCTCTCGCAGTGCCCGGAGGCCATTAGGGGCTAAATAGGGAGCAATGGGTTGAAACTGAACTCTGGCAAGACCGAGTGGCTCTGGGTTTGGGGTTCTTTGGCCCATGGAGAATTGACACCTTTCATCTTGGATGAGGTGGTACTGCCCCAAACAGACCCTGTGCATATCTGGAGGTTCTCCTGAACTCGAGAATCCTGCTCAAAGAGCAGGTGGTAGTCATGGCCAGGAGGACATTTGCGCAACTGCAGGTTGTGCCCCAGTTATGCCCCTTCCTGGACCTTCCTGGTCACTTGTGCCTTAGTCTCCTCCCATCTTGACTATTGCAATGCACTACATGGGGTTACCCCTGAAAAGCAACCAGGTGCTTCAGTTGGTGCAAAATGCAGTGGCCTGCATGCTTTTGTACAGACCTCAATGTGCATATGTTTCACCTCTCCTGTGGGAACTCCTGTGGGAGCAAATTGTGTGCCAATTTGCTTCTGGGTGTAATTCAAGTTTCTGGTTATCACCTTTAAAGCCCTTCATGGTTTGGCACCAGGTTATCTGAGGGACTGTCACATCTACCCAACCCATTAGTGGGGGAAGGCAAGGAATGTTGTGGACCCCATCCCCTAGGAGATAAAACTGGTGGGACCCTGGTGACTGCATCCAGTGCCTCCTTATCTAGTTGGCTGTAGTTCCGCTCTGCTGAAAATAGGGTCCTTGAAAAAAAATGTTGTCAGGGCCTCCCATCCTCCCAGAAACTGGTGGCTCAGAACTGCTCCAACCCCAAACGGTGATGCATTGCTCATCAGTACCAGTGGCAGGTTCTTGCTGTATTAAACAAGAATGCTGTCAGAGGAGATCAGGTTTTTTACTCCTTTGAATGCGGCAGCTTCCTTCCGGCCCCATGACCATGCCGCCTTTTTGTCCAATGGTCGGTGCAGTGGCTCTGCGATGGATTCCTTGTGCTGCAAGAATATACTATAGAAGTTGAGGAGTCCCAAGAATGCTTGGAGCTCTGTCTTGTTCCTCGGGGTCACTGCTTCCTGGATTGCTTTGGTTTTTTCTTTTGTGGGATGCAGTCCCGATGCATCTATGAGATATCCTAGGAACTTGACCTGGGTGACTGCTACCTAGCACTTCTCCTTCTTTACTTTAAGCCCGACGTCTTGAAATCTTTGGAGCACTGTTCGCATTCGGTCTAGCAGCTCGGTTTTATTTGTGGCAGACACCAAAACATCAACGAAGTATGGGACAATGCCTGGAATGCCTTGTAAAAGGTGCTCCCTTAGACTTTGAAACAGTCCCAGTGCCACGCTTACCCCAAACTGCACTCAGCAGCATCGGAAAGCCCCCTGATGGATCACAATCGTCTGGGCTTCAGCTGTGGAGTCATCCATGGGCAGTTGCTGGTAGGCTTGGGCAAGGTATAGTTTGGCGAAGACCTTACCCTCACCCAGAGAATGCAGTAAATGCTGCACCACCAGTACTGGATATGCGTTTTGCTGTAAGGCTTTATTGAGCGTGCACTTGTAGTCCGCGCATATATTAACTGAGCCATCTGGCTTGACCAGGGTGACTATTGGTGTGTCCCATCTGGCATGGTCGTCGGGCTTCAATATGCCTTGCTGAATGAGCTTGTCCACCTTTGGCTGCAGTGCAAAAGTCACTCTTCTTGGTTTAAGCCTGATAAGAGCCACTTGGGGGTCAAAGTTAAAAGACATGGGAGTGCCCTTGTACTTTCCCAGCTCTCCATCAAACACCTCTGGAAAGTCCGCAATTAAGTTAGTAGTGGTTGGTTCGCTTATGGAGTTCATGCCTGTGATTCCTAGCCCCAGGGAAGCAAACCAGTCCAATCCCAAGAGGTTTGGCAGCGAACCTTCTACCCTTAAATGTATTTCCGGAAATACTGGGAGTGACGAAACAGGCCTATTTTTTGGCCTGCAAAAGCTGCAGAAGCTTTCCTCAAGCCTCTGAGAGGCCGAAAAAGGCCTCAAACAGACCAAAAATCAGCTGAGAGGCACAGTGCAGGTAAGGGGGTGCAGGGGGGGATTGCACGCAGATGCTGAAGGGCATTGCCTTCTGGGTGCTGGCACATGAACGTGTGAGCGTGTGCACAATTTTTGGCACAGAAGCCCAAAAAGGTTCGCCACCACTGATCTATATCTATAAGCAACTCATACGTTGGGTACAACATCAGGTTTCAAATCATAGAGTATTGAGGCCCTTAATTTATCTTTTCAATTGTGAGAAGTAATTTTGGTTGTCCAACCATATCTGTTATTCTTTTATTGTTATTGCTAAGTTGGGTAGCTATATTTTTATTGTTTTTCATATATTTCTTTTCCTATTTTCCTATTTTGTGTTTTTTTGTAAATTTTTGATAAATGTTAAAAAATAAAATTTAAATTGTAAAAATAAATTTTAAAAAATGAGAGAAAAAAAGAGATAAGATGCACTGATTCAGGCAGATGGGAGGCATGATTTTGTTGTAAATCTGTAATTTAACTGGGAAGGCAGATTTTAAATTGTTATTTACATTTATATTTTTCTATGTGAGCAACTGAGAAATTTCATTCAGAAAGAAACTTCAAACAAATAATGAAGAAATCACTCATTAGATCCCAATAAAATGAAGAGAACAAGATTTATTTTTTTTACCATAAATGCTACTGATTTTATAGAAGCAAATGTAATCATCATACTCTGGCTCCAGCCCATAGTATTTCCTGTTGACTTTTTTTCTCATTTTCTTTCAGGCTAATATTTGGCACTCTTTATCCTGCCTATTACTCTTACAAAGCTGTAAAATCAAAGGATATTAAAGAATATGTAAGTAGCATTTCTGGGAGTATCCTGTATCCATTTTAGCAATTGTTAAAATGCCTTCTTTAGAAGGAAGAACAAACTTACATGCTTCAGATATGACTGTTTTTCTGAATACTTACAGTATGCCACATCATTACTATGTTCCCCCTCCATTTTAATTGGTAATTTCATTTTGTAGCTAATGTGCAGATGATTTAACCTTATCTTCCACTTTAGCCACAAAACCAGGAGAAATAAGATTGGTATTTGGATGATATTTCCTACTTCTAAAGTAAACATTCTAGCTAATTAAAATTATGTATTGTTTACTGATTAAAGACAAAATGTTGGGCCACTGAAGCACACGTAGCAGATACTATACCTGGAGCATAGAATGGGGCCCCATTATGTATGAAATTGTACAGATCTCCATCCATAATTATAGTGATTACTATTTTGTAATCATATCCCAGATTAGTTTACTACAATGCCTTTAAAATCTAGTTAGGGTTAGTAAAAAAACTTTTAATATTAGTAATATTATTTATCAACCATGTACTTTCTATTTATACTTAACTGAATAGCAAAGTGTGTTTCTGTGTGAGAACGTTATTGTAATGTTTTTGCAAACATAGTGCAAAATATTTTTGCAACATTCAGAACTGTTTGGATATCCTTATTCAGTCTTAGTCATTTTTAAATTATTATATTTTTCATCATGAAGCCAGAGAAACAGCCTAAAGTAACTTGTGATTTACTAAAACTGATAACACCTGTAGTTTTTTTAATGAATTAAGGAGATAGCTTGTAATGAAAAATGTAATATTAAATAGTGAGAGCTAGAAAGTAGATTCAGAGTAACTTTTATAATTGTTTTTATGCCATTTCAGAATTACTTCTGCTACATGATCCTTAAATAAGCCATTTGTTTCCTGAATATAAAATTTCCAAGTCATTTTATCTTTCACACAAATGGTGGCTGAAAAATTAATAAATAAATAAATGTGGTTCTGCGTTTATTGTTAAGTCCGAATCTGTTATTTGAAGTAATATTATCTCACCATGCCTGTTAGTAAGCCTGTCCTTAGTACTAGGAAGGAAGGAAATAGCACCTGTATAATTCGGAAGTATGAGATAATTTTTTAATTATGCTTTCTTTTCAGGTGAAATGGATGATGTACTGGATCATATTTGCGCTCTTCACAACAGCAGAGACATTCACAGACATTTTTCTTTGCTGGTTGGTATCCTTCCAAATGTGTTCTTCAGAAAAAAAAAGTAGAACAGAAAATGCAGGCATACACACATAGGCATGCACTATAGATAGTATTAGGCACCCAGTGATATTAAGGGGGTGGAATACCTGTCCTGGAAGCCTGGCATTTTCTTTCAGGAATGCGAAGTGTGAATGTTGCTGTTACTGACTGTTGTTCTCTAGAATCCCACTTTGAAGGGGAATATTGTAAATATAACAATCATTAGCATCCTTGAGAAACTTGTGGTTTATAGAACTACCGCTACAGTTTGTGAATCAAAGTTCATTTATTAGGAAAAATTACAAGTCTTGGGAGGATGTACGTTATGAAGATGCAGTTCTGGCATGTATATGGGAAAGATATCAGTAAAATCTTTTGGGGTTGGACAACAATGATTTTTGTGTTACAATAGCAAACAAAGAAAGAAGAAACATTTCAAGGATGAAAGCATATACAATAGTAAAAAGCATATGAGATATAAAAAATCCTTTCACAATTTAAAAGGGCGGGTATGTGAGAGAAGTTGAGAAGGACCTGAAGGAAGAAGAAGGTAGATGTGGTCTCATTGTTCAAATTAAGCATGTCTAGGTTTGAGAAATGGCTGAAACCTGAATTTTCCTGCTGATAAACAACATAAACATATATCTTTGAATACAGATATACTAAAACATAATTAGAGCACAGAGAATGTTTCTAAATTCCCAAGAATTGAGAAATTCCTGCTCATTTCCTATATTAAAATTGGACCTGGGAAAGTCCTGAATAGATGCATAGAAGAAAATACAGGAAGAATATGAAGATGAGAATGGGGTTGTAGGAAGAAAGATAAGGGCAGGGGTCTTAGAGAAAAAAGCAGAAGAAATTCTCAGTCATGAATATCTTGCATGTCATTTTTGTCATCTGCATATTTAAGCCACTCAAGGATTCAGCTCATTGTAATCTTTCACAATTGCCTTTATTTAACTGAACATCAGGATATATGAGATACTATGTTCACTTTTGCTCTCTTAGAACTTTTTTTCCTGTAAGAAATGTGGAACTGAATATTGCAACCATCTTGAAACAGGCTGTATGAATATTTGTGGACTGAATATTTGTGCAAGTTGTCAAGGGATAAGTAGGATGGAAACAACTATTGATAGGAAATTGTTCTACTGTACTTAGGAATGAATGAGCAGTGAGACTTCACATGGCATTCTCAAATAGAAGAGATGATAGATACTTCTTCATTTTATTGGTGAAGGGATTGGACTTGGGTTTGTGAGTGGGACTCCTGACTTTGTTATTTATGAAGATGCACTTAAAGACATTAGCAAAAGCCAAATGCAAAGGTGAAATGTTTTTGGATGCCAACATCAATGCACACATTCAAACATTTATAAATTTACTTTCTTGGTAAATTCTCAAGGAACTTGATTTGAAAAGAACACCAAAATATATTCTTTTCCTTTTCTGTAGGTTCCCATTTTATTATGAACTCAAAATAGCCTTTGTAGCTTGGTTATTGTCTCCATACACAAAGGGCTCCAGTCTTCTATATAGGAAATTTGTACACCCAACTTTGTCTTCAAAAGAAAAGGTCAGTGACATTATTTCTCAAAAAGTAAGATAAGCTTATGAATAAGAATATCTTTAGGCTGTGAGACCACCATTAGTGACTCTCATCAAACTGAGTGACACTATTGAATCAGTTGTAGGATAGCACTACTGATTGTATAATATTACTTACACTTTTCGCATTCCTTTCAGGAAGAAGAATTTCATTTCAGTAGATGTTACTCTTTTTTTCTTGATTGACTTGTTTTACAGATTAGAACTAAAAAGAAATGCAGCTCCCCACTGTGATGACTGTCAGTGTAATAAATTATCTAAGCTATTGGCTCTATAGGGAAGAAAATTACAAGTTTTTCAAAGGCAATTTGAGCAGTCAGTTAGAAATCTTGAAGAACAGCTCATATGAGAAATATATTTTTATTGCAAATTGTTCCAACCTGGTATTTTTCAATTGTATTCCATTGAGCTACAGCTCCTTTAATTCCTACCCAGGTGGGAAATATGGGAGTTAAAATCCAAAGCACAATGACACTAAAATAGAAAAGACTACCAAGAATTCATGTAACCCTTCATTCCTTTTAATTCAGCAATCTGCACATTGACAGAGCAATTATCATCTTCCCCATTTGTCACCAGGAAATAAAGGTTGCAAAAGTTAGCAAGTTGATGGTAAATAAATTGCTGGTTTTATTTTGGTTTAGCCTTAGTGTATTGTGTGAATTCAGTTAATTAGATTTAGTTATCAGACAATGGTTAAACAAGTGGTGGCTTGCCATGATTTATATATCCACCCTTTTGGAAAGTAATATATCTAGCAGCACCTTTATATCATGCTTGTCTCTAGGGTATAATTTGTGAATTATTCTTCCTCAGACTGAGTGTTAAGCAACCTCCTAAGTATCTGTACTTGAGTTAGGTGTTCTCTAAGGATCTAAAATAGCTTTGAATTTTTTTTACTCATATTATCACTCTAATTAGGACCTACACTGTAAGTTTATATCCCTATTTTTCTATTAAAAAGATAGGGAGAGCTGAATACTTATTCATTTTATATCTCCAAGATTGATATATTATATTAAGCAGTAAAGTATGGTTACCAAACTACAATGGTTAGGTTCATGTAATATATTAAGCCCACATCTAACAAATTATGACTTAGAGGTCATCCTGAAAATGAAGTTTCCCAAATTTGCATTTTTCTTTTATTATAAATTTTGACAACTGCTCTCATATAATTATATCAATGAGGAAGGTGGATGATTACATAAATCATACTCTGTTTAAACCGTTTTGATCTATATACAGGGCAGACATAAAAACATCTTCCCTTGATAAGTAAGAGAAAGACAAGTTTATTTGAACTCTGTTGAGTTTGATTGTGGATTTTTTTTCTTTTTGACAGGAAATAGATGATTGCTTAGTCCAAGCAAAAGGTCGCAGCTATGATGCCCTGATGCATTTTGGGAAACGGGGGCTAAATGTTGCAGCCACAGCTGCTGTAATGGCAGCTTCCAAGGTAACCAGTAGGACAATTCAGGATATGAGAATTACTTTAATATTATCATTTTCTTTGGCTGTGAGAACAAACAATGGCTTGTGAGCAACACTTAGTATCAGAAGCTCTAAAGCCATTTGCCATTATTAGTGGAAGACCATAAATGTCTCAGTACACATAGACACAAGGTGCTAAGTATTACATTCTTTGCAAGGTGATTAGCAGCAAAATTTAGTGTTATACTTAGAAAAATTATAGCTAGTTCCATAAATAACAAACTGTACCCACAAATGTAGTGGCTTGAGGTATAAACCTAAGAGTTTTTAGAATCATTTCTTTTTCAGGAATTTCCATTTTAAAAAAAATCTTCACTTAACCTATTTCTTTTTTACTGAATTAAAATAAGGAAACTCTAAATTGATTTTATACAAATATAAAAAATTGAACAGAACATTTTGTGCTGAAAATGAGATTGTTTGAAGAGGTGGGAATAATTGTATATACATTTACAATTTCCATATGATAATGGAGAATGAACTGATACAGATAATCTTACAAGAACAATTGAACCCACAATTTGAGTCACAAGTCATTGCAATTGTTAAACTAGTTGCCCATGTGACCATCTTCATTCAACAACCGCAATCCTAACTTGCAGTTGTTAAACAATGACACAGATGTACCTTGTGATGAGAGAGGCTCTGGGAGGCCAGTACCCTCCATGCTGCATGCAGAAACCTGCTGCAGACCTTAGCCAGCTAGACCCACCAATATGTGGAAACCTGCCACAGGCCAGAAGGTCTTGCCTGGCTGTGCCTTCTGGTGCATGGAAGTTTACTGTTGGTTGGGAGTGTTTAGCAATCCCACCAGCACATGGGACATCCATCCACCCCAGCTTTCTCAGAGGTTTTGGGCCTTTTCCCCACCACGCCACTTTCTTGGAAGGCTTGGGACTTATCATTCAGTTGTGCAGGTCCACTTCCCTTCCCTTTTCACGTAGCTGCTGACAAGCATGCCCAGCCAATGAGATGCGCATCTACTGCAGAAAGCTAGCCAACACTAGCCCTTGCAACATTCTGAACCTCTTTCTATCTCTGAAAACTTTGCGTTGGCTAGCTTTCTGCAGTCACTGTACCTTGTATTGGCAGGGTGAACTTGTTAGCAGTTGCACAGAAAGGAAAGATAAGCAGAGCCAGACAGCTGGGTAGAGAGAAAAATTAGGCCTAGGGGAATGGTGGGGCGGGGGAAGGCTGATGTGCTGGTGGGCCTAGCAGGTCAAGGCCTCCCAGCTTGTGGGGGGGAAATTACAGTGCTCCTGTGTTCATAACAGCGGGCACACTGCCAAGTGCTCCAAATTTTGTCACATGACCGCAGGAGGGCTGCGACAGTTGGAACTTCAGGAGGGGGTTGTATGTCCCTTTGTTTAGTGCTGTTGTAATTTTTGAACAATTCTGGTTTGATGCTCAGTCAGCCACATTATTGTTACATTTATTTGCCACCTATCTCACCATGGGGCTACTCTAAGCGGCTTACAACAATAAAAATGAAGAAATGATAAGAATGTAAAGAAAATTCAAGTAAAATAATAGAACAAATAAAAAATGAAAAAGAAAACAATCAGAATATACCAATATACTAACCAAAAAAGTGGGTGGGTGGAGATCAGAGAGAAAGGGGTGGGAGGTGGAGTAAGCCATCAGTCCAGCAGCCACCTCCAGCGTGAAACCCAGCCTGATCACTAGAGCCAGGTCTTCAGGCTCTTGCAGAAGGATAGGAGGATGGGAGCAGATCTTACCCTGGAGGGCAAGATGTTAAAAAGGGTAAGTGCTGCAGCAGAGAAGGCTCTTCTTTTGGATCCCAATAGTCAGAGTTCTTTGACCAACAGGATCCACAGTAGGCCCTTTTAGCCGGCATGAGTAGGATGGGCTTGTGCTAATGGAACAACAAGATAGTTCATCAGGTAGCCTGGACCTATGACATTAAAGGTTTTAAAGGTCATAACCAACACCTTGAACAGCACTAGGTAGTAGCCAGTGAAGTTCGCAGAGCAGAGATAGAATATGGACCATCCTAGGGACCTCAAAGACTGCTCTCGCGGCCATACTTTGCACCAGCTGAAGCTTCCAAATGGATTCAAGGGTAGCCCCATGTGGAATGAAGTGCAGTAGTCCAGGTAAGAGATTACTAGGGCTTGAGTGACTGAGCATGGGGAGTCATGCTCCAGGAAATGTCACCACTGAAGCACAAACAGGAGCTGTGCTAAAATTGTCCTAGTCATGCTCGGACATGAATCCAGGAGAACCCCTAAGATGTGAAGTGGGTGTGAATAGGGCAATACAATGCCTTCTGAACTAAGGATGAGAAAATCTCGGATCCTGAAACTCCATGCGCCCAAAGCCACTCAGTCAGTTGTTGAATGAATGGTCATAAATCAAGGAAAAATCAAGAAATCAAGTACAGCAGTATTATTATTTTTATTTCAATTGATTTATTGCATTGATTTAATAACTTGTAACAATTAAATGATGATGATGATGGTCCTGATCATTAAACATTGGACAAAAGGAATATATTTGCTAGACTATGTTTTCAAAGGGAGAGGAGGTTTAATTGCCTAATATGATAATTGTATAAATATATAAAGTTATAAGAAAAGTATTAATTGGAATTAGAGAATAAATAACATTGATATGAAATATAAAACTAAATTACCATTTAGAATGTTGTTTAAGCTCTTTTTGTTTTCCTATTGTTATGAAGATAGGAATTTCACATCTAAACTGTATACCATTTAGTGTTTGAGTGCCCTTTAGAAGAAGTGGTGGAATCTGCAATACATTGTATTACATTATTTCTCTTCATATAGAAAAATTAGCTCTTAATTATTCTACAAAAAATCCTAGAATGGAGGTCAATACACAACATGTACACATAGCAATCTGCAATGATAATAGCAAGACCTTGAATAAGTGGTACAGTATATGGTGTATTCAACTTTTCAGCAACAAGGTTCACCTGTGACTTCATTCTTGTAGAACAATCTTAACGTTTGTTTTATATGTTGCCACAGTGGGATTTTTTTTTACCTGCTAGATCACCCAGCTCCTTCATATTCTCTTGCATTTGGATCTGAAAGACGGGCAGGTAACCTTGTGAAGGTTTCTATTAACTTCTAAACTAATCTACATATTATCAAGCAAGACCAGCATGATTGCCATTTTTTTTTACTAAAACAAGCACTATCAGTAGTAAATTGTGGAACATAGATGTTGTCATGCATTCTTTGATCCATTCAGCTTAAAACTATGACTTTATCAGTAATAACAAAAATTGCAAGGATGCCATGTAATATAGGAGTTATGACAGGATTAATTAGTCATACAGTGGCTACAGGATTTCACTTCTGTAGCTGTTAACACACAGGGCTTGTGCAGAGCTTCAGCTAAGGTGCTCTGAAGCACATGCAGGTACAAATACAGCATCTCTGCAATTTTTTAAAGCAGTTATATTTTCTTCCCTGGGATCATTCCCTTTCTACAGCTACTGTGCACTCCCAAGAAAATTTACATCTGGTTTATGAAATTGTAAAAATTTATCCATTCATTCTAAAACATGTTTTTTGCCTTGTGCTACACAGCCCACTTAACTTGGTGACCAATTCCTACTGGAAAAAAAATAAAATGAAACAATATTTTAGCTACATCTCTAAAGACTCTTCTATGTAAAGACTGTGATCAAAAATTTACAAACTTAAGCTATATCTTTTATTTCTGACCTGGTTGTCACATTGCACTAAGCTATAATTTATTTAACCATGGTTTTCTGAAGAAATAATAACTGTTTAGACTTGAACAATGTATTAAACTAATGTGGGTGACCTTTTCGTTGTTAAAGCCATAGTTCTTGAGAATTTCAAGCAGTGATATGGTATGATGACATCACCCAAGGCAACAAACACATTTGCATTGTTCAACACAGTTGGGGGAACGTTTTAATGTTTTGGGGAAGTGCTCAATGTGAAATATGTGCATTAGGTATAGAAAAAGCACTTATTTCTATATTATTTCTAAAAGTGGGGAGGGAATCACATACCAAAATTTACTTACTATTCAGCTCTAAGCATTGGTGATACAATCTTGAAGAATTTCGAAGAGGTTTGGGGGACCATATCTATGCTGTGAATTTTCACTAACCTATAAACCATGTATTATGAAACACAATTGTCGAATTCAAAGATCAAACAATAAAGCTTAATCCGTGAATACGGTTGTTAAGCTTTTAAATTTTATATTTTACATATTGTTGGTGTTTTAATGTATAAGTATCCTTCATATTACTATTTTAAACAAAAATATAAAAAATACAGCTTCTAAAATATGTTCACTTTAAAGAGGTTTTAAAAACCTTTTGATATCTTTTTATTGTCTAAAAAGGTGGCATTAATGAAAAATTTATAAAAATGAACACAAAATACATCCAAAATATATCAAGAAATATAATATAAATATAGTAATGATAATATTTTGAGATACTTCAAGTGTTTATTTAATGAAATACTTGTAGAAAAAGACTAAGTTGATTTCATGTGATACTTCTGGTTATATATACCAAAGAAAAACACATTTTCTTTAAAGTTACTTCTAATAGAATACTAACAGTTTGGTGTATGGTTTAAATGCAAACATTTTTCATTTAAGTAATATTTTTCCAAGTAATATTTAACAACTTAAATGACAATCTTATGCATGTTGCTGAAAAGCAAGTCCCAGTGCATTCAACCATGATGATACCCTGATAAACATAGGCTCCTAAGAATTTCATGTAACATCTGGCATCATTTTGCTTCTTATTAAAAATCACAGTGATGATAGCATTTACTAATTCAGTCCATGTTTTTGTGCATTTGCATGTATTTTGTTCCATAGTTAATTGATACAGATTTGATAGTTCATAAGAAACACAGGATGCAAAAGATATGTACATCTTCGTTTCAAGATGTAAAAATAAACAAGAGCAAAGGATAATTTTGAGGTTGAAATATTTAGCCGGCCATGGTTATCCCTCTATTGGTAACCTATTGAGGGGCTGGAATGCATTATATCAGCAGTTGCCATGATGGGAAACAGTTAAAGTTTCAGCTGTAGGTAATCCTCAACTTAGGAGTGGTTGCTTAATGATTAAAGATTCAACAGACTTTAAAAAAGTGGCTTAGGTCCATCCTCAAAGTTATAACTGCTATACCACTACTACATTGTATTTCAGGTGCTTGGTAAGTGCCTCACATTTATGACGAGTTGCAGCATTTCAGAATTACAGAATTGTGTTTTGTGACTTCCTTGCCATTTTCTGGCAAGAAACGCCCATTGGATTAGCTGGATTTGGCCACATGATTTGCTTAATGATTGATATAAAAACAGCTATAAAATTGAGCCTAATCATATACTTTCAACTTATGACTATATTCAGAACTAAATTGTCATAAATCAAGTACTATCTGTAGGGCAAAATAAGTCATTTGTAAGACTTTTCACCAAAGCTCAGTGCTTACATTCTTAATCAACACTATTGGTCCATAGGTATATGTTGTGGCCCCGACTCCCGAGCTTG